>JBCNYH010000005.1:4908984-4922172 GCA_039654325.1 Tandanus tandanus
CCAGCAGTATAAATGGGTACCAGTAAAAAATACTGGGAAGGTAACCTGCGATGGACTGGTGTCCCATCCAGGAGGAGATGAACTCCTAGTCGATTCATGCTACAGAAACTGGGAATAAGCACCGGCACTGATGAGCCACTAGGCTCGGGTGTAAAAGCCCACAGACTTACGTTGCTCATGAATTTGCGTGGTCCCAAAAATTTGGGAGGAAGAAAGGAGAAGAAAACAAACAGATGATATGTGAATTAAAAGAAAAAGAGAATTTGTTTACTTCGTAGTAAACGAGTCTTATACAATATAATCCACCCAACAGACAGATGTGTCCAGCTGAAACACTGCTTACTTATTATATTGGGGGAAATAAAAGGCCAAACCAAATCCTCCAGATTTGTCTCATATCACAGATGTCACCGCTCGGGACTCCCTTGGCTGTTTTCGGTGTACTAAGCACCATTTTGGTGGAGAACTATCTTGAGTTTTTGAGAAAATGCAGCAGGGGTTGAACTGCATTATAATAATATAGTCTTTTGAGTTCCTGTGTACAAATTTAGACATTTGGCATTAAAGAAAACTTTTTAAGATGAAAAAGCTAACAGCTAATACTCACCACTAAGCTAATTTATACACAACAGTGATCCTGAGAAGCAATCGGCAGTCAGTCGGGAAACCCTCAAGGATAACCGCTGGAGTCAGGAACACACCTGCCCTGGATATAAAAGTAATGCAGGCTGCAACATGCATGCCCTCCTGTGCTCCAGCAATATCTGTGAAATCCATAAGCTTCAATCAATAATCTAATCTAATCCATGTAAAGAAATGAACGAATCACATAGTTATCAGTATCGGTTTTTACTCAAGGTTTCAGTGTCAGTGTAGGAAAATAAAAAGCATTGAGCCATCTCTATGAATTGTAAAAATTTTTCTATAGAAATGTTCGCGACCTTCGCGTGTATTGTTTTGTACACAAACATCATTATTAAAATGACGTTCATGCTAATTGCATCAACATTTATAATGCATGTTTTGTACAATTGCCCTCAAGTTACCATATGTTATTAAGGGAAATGATCAAAACAGACTTTGCTCACGTAAAAAACAAAAATCATTTTGTACGCTCCGCATTAACCGTTAGCTTATGCTTTCATCTGGACATGCCTGTGCAGCCAGTCTAAAAAGTAAAGTAGAAGAGAAAAATGATCCTTGTTAGAAAATAAATCAGATTTTTCAACAGACGTTTGCTAAGTATCCTATGTATTAGCATTTCCAATGGATTCAGACAATAAGACCATTCTTATCAAATTTATATTTATTTTTGACTAAGCAAGTCGTATTGTCTTTTGTTCATTCATAAAAGTAAAGCAGTTCTTGGTCATATTTTTGAAACCGGTTAGCAGGAGTGTTAGCATGCTAGCATACTATTAAATTACGATGTTAGCATATAGAGCAGTTTGTTCAAAGACACTTTTTTAGCTTACTATAAATTGAGTGACAAGTTTGTTTTAAAAAATATGTTTTTGATAACAACTGAAATAACAGTTCTTTACTATTCGACTCGTATTGAATCCAGGAATGTCTTGGATGGACTGTTTTTTTTTTAAAGATAACATCTTTCGCCTCATATACTGGGTCCAGAACCATCTGGGTGAAATGTTGATGTGACTAATCAGAACATAAAGCTATCGAGTTTCCTCTTGATGCTGTTTCTCCAATGTAAACAGATGTTTATTGAATTTAACCACCCGCCCACCATGTCAATGGAGAGGATTGTGTTTTCCTTTATTAAAGACGAAAGGCCAAGTCGGCTCGGCTGAACCTGATCTCTCTAACCTGCACGCAGGGAAACTTTTATGCTCCCATATTTCAGATGCCTTGATTGTGTGTTTAAATTTACTGCAAGGAGATAAAAGGAGCAAATTTGACCAGATGTTGGTATTTGTGCGTAATAACGTAAACTGAGGCAGTGCAATAAATAATGGTTTCTTAATTACATTTGTTTATTATCATTCTCATAAAACAATACTAATAATATTCTTCAAATGCTAAACAATTATGCTAGTATTTCTTCTTTGCTAATAGTAATTTTAAAATATTGCTAGTAGTACAACAATGGCGATACTAATAACATTCATTTCATTCATTTTCTAAACCGGTTAATCCTAATTAGGGTCGCGGAGAGTATGGCGCCCATCTCAGCCGACTCTGGGCGTGGGAAGAGTACATCCTGCACAGCTCGCCAGGCCATCGCAGGGCAGAAACATGCTGACGGCAACTCAATGGCCACTAATAACATTATCTTTATTATTAGTATATTATTAAAAATTTATAATAATAAAAATTATATATATATATATATATATAATACAAACTGATCTAAAAAAGGGTGGATTATAATTAGTGTTCCAATTTTGAAGCCAGATGGTGGCCATCTTGGTGAGACCCCCTTGCTATGAGACTAAATACGGAGTAACACGGCTGGAAGCCATCACGGCTCGAAAACCCCAGTAAATTTTATTACCGCAGGTTAGAATGTTTTAAATTCATAGAACTTTACTAATAACTTCACTGATGCTTAAAATGATATGAAAAATTTGTTATTATTATTTTTTACACAAAAATGGTTTGGCAAAAAAAGTGCCTCACCCCATCTTTCAACAGTAAAGTGGTCTCACCAAGAATAGCGCCGATATGGCTTACATTTTTTTCTGTGTGCAAATACTAAGATACGTGATCCATTCTTTTTTAAATCAGTGGTAATTCCACTAATCATACTTTCCTAATAATGCTAATAAAATTTTCTTTGATCATACCACTTTGAAATTATCAAATGTTAATGATATTTTCCGCTAAACGCATAATTGTACTATCAATCCTTCAGTGCTAATGCTAAATGTAATGGTACTAATGTACTCTCCACACAGTCTATCCATCTAATCCTATACCAATAAAATGTAAATAATAATAATAATAATAATAATAATAATAATAATTATACTTTCTTTGTCTCTTTTCAGGTTTTGATGGCTGCTATGAATATGTAAAGTACAACGGCAAGCTCCTGCCATTCTCCGGCGACCACCGAACTGTTTCCATCTCTATTTCTGGGACGGAGGAGTCGGTAAAAATCGGTTGCCGTGGGCCGAACATGTGTGCTAGTGCCCCCTGCTGGGATGGCATGATGTGCGTCAATCAGTGGTTTAGCTACCAGTGCGTTCCTCCTGGAGACTGCACTTCCAGTCCCTGTCGAAACGGTGGCAGTTGCGTCCCCGCCAACCGTGGTGGCTTTAGCTGCGTGTGCGATGTACTGTACACAGGACGAGTGTGTGAAACCCTGGTGGCATGTCTGGGTGTAACTTGTTCACATGGCACGGTATGCAAAGTTGGAACCAACGGAGGATTTAGTTGTGTGTCTGACTCCAACAAAGAAGAATTCGTTTTGCCAATTTGGGCGGTTCCGGCGATTGTGGGTGGCTGTGCCACGATTCTCGCTCTGTTGGTGCTTGGCCTTATTTTACACAATCACTGCAAAGGTGGTGGAAAGACAGCCATACCAAAGGAGGACAAAAAAGCAAAGAAGAAGAAGAAGAAGAAGAAGAAGGGAAGTGAGAACGTGGCTTTTGATGATCCAGATAACATCGGGGATGTTGACATGACAGTGCGGAAACAGCCAGAAGGAAATCCAAAGCCAGATATCATTGAGCGTGAGAATCCGTATCTGATATATGATGAGACAGACGTTCCAGAGAGTGGTGATACGATTCCCAGTGCACCGGAAATCGCCGAAATTGAGCACTATGACATCGACAATGCCAGCAGCATTGCCCCATCTGACGCAGATATTGTCCAGCATTACAAGCAGTTCCGAAGCCACACCCCCAAATTCAGCATTCAAATCCAACGCCATAGTCCTCTGGGTTATGCTCGCCAATCGCCACTAACCCTGGGCGCTGCTAGTTACACTTACCAACCTTCTTACACTCAAGGACTTCGCCAAACACCACTTAGCCATGCCCCCTGCCCTACACCTACCCCTTTGTCACGCCACAGCCCTGCACATTTTAGCAAACCAGCCTCATTTTACCGCAACACACCCACACGGGAAATGAATCTGAATCTCGCAAGGCGTGATGGGAGCCCGCTGGACTTTCACGGAGACACTTGCCAGTCAGCAGCTATCTTTAATTACACTGCATCGCGCCTTGGAAGGCGCAGCAAGAGCCCACAAACGATGGCGGGTCACGGGTCAAGACCCGCGAGCCGCTTGAAACAACCAATTGAGCAAATCCCATTGGAGACTGGGCCTCCAATTGGATTGTCCATAGAAGAAGTGGAGCGACTCAACACTCCACGACCCAAAAACCCCAGCATCTGCAGTGCTGACCACGGACGCTCTTCGTCCGAGGAAGATGCCCGACGTCCGCTTTCTCGTGTGCGAAATCCTGCAGATGGAATTCCAGCGCCGGATTCGTCGTCCGAGAGTGACTCGCATGACTCCTTCACCTGCTCCGAGATGGAATACGACCGGGAAAAACCGGTCAACTATGGTTCTCGAGTTCCAAAGCTGTCGCAAGTCAACGAATCCGATGCTGACGACGAAGACTATGGAGGGGGAAGAATCAAGCAAAGGAGATACTCCAGTCGGAGGGCAGAGGGCGGGGCCAGTGGAGGCCACACCCCCTTCGGGGAGTATCAACATCACACACTGCCCCATAAACTGGGCCAAGGATCTGGTAACTTCAACTGGGACAGCCTACTAAACTGGGGCCCAGGATTTAGCCATTATGTTGACGTTTTTAAAGATTTAGCTATGCTTCCAGAAATTTCTAATGCTGCTAACGATGTTGAAATGAACAGCGGCGATGGTTCGGTTACCATCATTGCCGAGGGAGAGGCAGAGCAATATGTATGAGATATTCTCTCTTGGACCAATCAGGACTGGATGGACTACGGACAGAGAGAAGGCGATTGCTTGCAATAATAAATGTTCTTTTTGTGTCTTTTTTTTGGTACTTGTATTTGTAAGAAGACGAGCTTAAATGCAGTAAGGCAGAGCGATACATCTGTGATGATTCTCCTGATCCCTGTTGATTAAGAAAGATTTTAAATCGTCCAATAAGTCTGAGTCCAGTACCAACAACTGTTTGTATTTCATTGTTGGTTTTAGTGTTACACCATCCAAAATTCCAGCTAAAAACATTCGCAATTGTTGAACAAACCTCATGAAGATTACATTTTAGAAATCTCTCCAAGCACTGTTTGTTCCAAATTGTCAGACACCATTTCAGGGCTGGACAATATAGCCTCCACTGGCTCCGCCCTCTGCCTTATACAATGAAATAACAATAGTAAATTAAAGGATCGCCAGTACTTTTATCGCAAAATGACCATCTCTAGTAGCTGATAAAGCTCACAGAAATAACTGCTCTCATTTCTCCGTGGTTCCATATATAACTTTTTTTTTTGTGTGTGGATGTCAAATAAAAATATCATTGAAACCAGGCTTTGCATCGACTCAGACTTTTGGACTGTAGCTTTTAATACGTCTTCATGGATCCCATACATAGACGTCTATAAAATCCTAAAGGTCCTCGATGACCCCATAGACTTTTCATTCGCGTTCTTCCGTGAAGCAGAAAGTCGGGGGGGGGGGTGGCTGTTTTAAAAGCATGACCATGTGAACTCCACCAAAAAAAAAAAAAAAAAAAAAAAAAAACCCGAGCTTCTCCCATTCCAGCTCTCCAAACATAAAGTAGGGTCCAAAAGTCTGAGTGCACTACTGAGAACCGCTCTCAAAAACTAATATGGTTTGGTTAAATGATATTTCTCAATGTTTGGTTTGACATTTAAAAAACACGAATGGCGTACGCACAGAACGCTCTGATAGATTTCAGTTTCACACGCAGCTGAACAAAGGATCCGTCTCGGTTATAATAACTGAGGTTATTACATAATAAAGACTGACTGAAGAAAATGTTTTTAGTGATTGATATCTGATGGAATAGAAACAGTTCCACAACCCACCCCCTCCTTTATGCTTTTTACCAGACGTCTTTGGCTTGCTTCTCATGTGAAAGGAGTGTACGTGAGTGTGTGTAACGCGATAATACCTGCAGGTGTCTGGGACAGCCATGTTTCTTGAAGCTAGTTCACTTCCTGTCCTTTAGGAGCCATCACTCATGACATTCGACCGAAAGCGAAATCCTCATAAGACTATGAACTTGTGTACATTTTGTATCAATGAAGGAATTCAGTGTTCTCTGTTGTTGTGTGTGTTTTTTTAATGAACTGTTTCTACTTTTTTATTAACTTAAAATACTTAAGCAATGTTTTTATGGATATTTTTTTCATATGCTGGAAATGATCTTACTTTCAGGGGAAGTAAGATTGAAAAACTACATTTTTTTTTTTTTTTTTTACATTTGTTACTTATGTAACATCAGTATTTTCCACTTTTTTTGATAAAACTATAACATACTGTATGCTTTATATGTGTAAGAGCCAATAACAGAATAAAAAAAAACAATATTTATTTAAAAAATAATATTTTGAGGTAATTTGAAGACTAATGCAATAATACTTAACATAAAGAGTTAAAATAAGAAGTACAAAGTAGGGCATGACGCCAGAATACCATTCAGTGAGCGTTCCTTTTGAGGAGTTGAAATAAAGTTTGGATGAGTTGAATAAAGTGTTTGAAATACCGTTTAAGAGTGTGTGTCAAATGGAGGTCAGCCAATCATGAGCGAGAGAAAAACAAGAGTAGAGTAATGGATAAAAATCCTACTATTCTTGCGGGGAGGCTGGATCTGATCTCAGTGTGGGGTTCACCCTGAACAGCTCGCCAGACCATTGCAGGGTAATACGCACACAATAATTCACACGCACAACCACACCTAGGCTCAATTTGGAACAGCCAATTACCCCAACGTGCATGTCTTTGCACTGTGGGAGGAAACCCGAGTACCTGGAGGAAACCCATTCAAGCACGGTGGGGAGCATGCAAATTCCACAAAGAAATGCCCGCGGCTGGGACTCGAACCCAGGACTGTCGTGCTTTGAGGTGGATGTACTAACCACTACGCCACCGTGCTGCCCCATAATCAAACAGCCCCACGAAAACATTCGGCTAAGGGGTATGTATTACTGAAAATGTACTTCCCGTGTTCATGGGGCTGGGAAAACAAAACAAACGTTTGCCAAGCGCTCGTAGAAAATCACAAAAATCATCGGAGCACACGGAACATGCAGCCAGCACTAAGTAAATAATTAGTTAATAATATAAATAGCTAGTCTTAACCGGTGTGGGGATCACGTCCAGGGTTTATTTTCGTTCTGTTCCATGGTCCAAAGATCCAAAACACATGGTACTTTTGCATCTCTACAGCTCTGTGCTTTGGCTCAGTGTAATGGCTCGCATCAAGAAAAAGGTCACCTGCAACCTAAAACACTTCCTGCAATCAGGTCGGTTCAGGGTTTCCTACTGAAACCAACCACGCTAGATCTCACCAGGATCTGGACGAGACCACCTCGTGCACACGATCCCAGACCGGTTATTTTGGTCTACAACCAAGTGGGATTTCTGTGCTTCCCACCCAAACGGTGCAGATGAGGAAAACACTTCAATGTTCAGTTCGAACTCCACACAAAAACACCCGATCCCGGGAATAGAACCCAGGACCTTCTTGCAGTGAGGTGAACGTGCCTCCTTGCTATAAAACCACAAGACATAGGTATGGTTTGCAGACGTAAGCATGTCTCACACAGAGGCGGTTGTGATGGTTACAGACTGCTGAACCGCCATAATATGATGGTGGTGCCACGGGAAAGCCTCACTCGGGGGTGGGTTTGAAGGCTGTCAGCGCAGTTTAAAATGACGGTGGAGCAGCTAAGCATTTGTGAGCAGTAGGTGAAAACAAGGTGAATAGGGTGTAATGAGTTTGTATTGAAAACACAGTTTAGAAAGGTTGCGAAAGGTGACAACGTGGCAGCTACAAGGCAGCTAGACGGCTACATGGTTTTGAGAACCGAAGTGAAATTGGACTTTGAAAAACATTTTGAAAATCTCACGGTTTATGGTGCCGGTCAATGGCAAATATCACCAGGATGTCACTACGATCCAGCACGGTTTAGCGCCATAACAACTGCCCACGTGTGAAACCAACTTTAAAGAGCGAGCATCAGGTACATCATCCATCCAGTAAAAATAAAAATACATAGAATCACTTTTCTTGTGGGGCGTCACGGTGG
This sequence comes from Tandanus tandanus, assembly GCA_039654325.1. Lineage (NCBI taxonomy): Eukaryota > Metazoa > Chordata > Actinopteri > Siluriformes > Plotosidae > Tandanus > Tandanus tandanus. The sequence continues at coordinate 4,917,229 of JBCNYH010000005.1, forward strand.
CGCAGTGGTTAGCACCATTGTTAGCAGTTGTTGTTGTTGTGTAACAGCAAGAAGGCCTGGGTTCGACTCACGGGCTCGGGCGTTTCTTTGTGGAGTTTGCATGCTCTCCCCGTGCTTGCTTGGGTTTCCTCGGGGTACGCCGGCTTCCTCCAACAGTCCAAAAACATGCACAGTAAGCTACCTGGCTGTTCCAAATCGCCCCTAGGTGTGAGTGTGAGTGGTTGTATGTGTGTTGGCCCTGTGATGGCATGGTGTGATGTCCAGGGTGTACCTCGCCCTCGCCCAGAGTCGGCTGAGATGGGCGCCAACCTCCCCGAGACCCTAATTAGGATTAAGCGGCTTAAACAATGAATGAATGAATAAATGAATGACTCATTTTGTGGCAGAGATTCAAATTCTTTTTTTCTAGAACAAGCAGCTTTTTATTGTTTTGCTAGTGCGATTAATCCTTTGCTAAAAACAACACTGTACTTTTTTTTTTTTATCCATTTCAAGTTACATTCAGGGTTCGGGGTCCTAAGTTCCTGTCATCAGTTCTGTTTTAGCAGCTAGAAATAGTCAGAAATCTTTTTTTTTTAGCATGTCGCTTCTTTTCAAAACATTTATATCTCCAAGCTAGGCTTACCCACAATCCCTTTCTCTGTGTAGTGACACAGGTATGGACACAAGTAGGAAAAGTCAGGCTTAAGGTGGTGCTGGGACAGAACTGATGGAGTAAAGGTAAAAGACGGAAGAAATCCGACTTATTCATAAAGAAATTCGAGATTGAAAGGCTGATGTAGATTGTTTCACACTGTAGGTGTGTGTGTGTGTGTGTGTGAGAGAGAGAGAGAGAATGTAAGCATAAGCAAGAGTCTGTGAGAGTGTGTACATGTGTATGATGTGTAAGAGAAAAAGGAAAGAATTGGGAAGAAAGGGGGAAAAAATTAGAAAAGACAGATGGAGTGAATGAAGATGCAGATGGTTTGGGGTCTAAAGTAAATCACTGACAGCTGGCTGATGGCACTTTGTGGTTTCTCTCTCTCTCTCTCTCTCTCTCTCTCTCTCTCACACACACACACACACACACACACACAAAACAATGTAATAAATGCTTTTTGTCACCACTCCTATAACCCCTATAGTGTCTTATCCGCTATCTGCGTCTTCGCATTGGTTTCGTTTACTTTATTTTCAAGTGTTCGCACTCTGTTATAGGGAATTTTTACCCACAATGCACAGCACATGTGCCATGACTGAGCAGAAATTGATTCATTCCCAAAGGTAACTGATTTGATTATGGTTTCATACCATAATAAAGCGATAACCTTGTTATGGCTGACGGACCGCTAGCACCATGTTTGGAAGTGAATAATGTAAAACTAATTTGAGCTGCACCTGTGTACAGCTGTGTACATCTGATGTCATACTAGTACACAGTAAGTACTAAAACATGGGACGTGCACGGTCATGAAACTAATCCATGACAGGATGAGGTGATGCAAAGCAGATTTAGTGTTACGGATTATATTTGAAAACAGTAGGCTGTATATTTTTTTGCCGGGTGGGAGGGGCTAATATATGACATGGGCCGAATGGGAGGAGCCAGTAGACATTTTTTAGGCTCTTTTCCTGGATGTATTTAATATACAGTCAGACAATGCATTCCAGTTTCCTCTTGGTGTGGTGAGTCTGAGTTTCCGTACCACCCTGACATGAGTGACCGCCATGAGGATTACTTTCCCAGATCAGTGGGTCATGTAGGGCTTTCGTTTACTTCTACAACAGCATGTTGTTAATGAAGTAATCATGTAAACCACTTATAGTTACATGTGCACCAATCAAAAGACAAATTCTGAAGAAATTAATTAAAAACTGATAGGCAATGGCATATCCATTGGTGCTTTCGGACTGGAGGAACTTTTTCATAGTTCTTAGAACTGTTGGAGGAAATGCCATTTTTGTTGTTGTTGTTGTTGTTGTGTTCACACAACACCAGTTTGCAAAAACAACCAGTTTGCATGTTTTCCCTGTGTATGCATGGGCTTCCTCCGGGAACTCTGGTTTCCTCCTACTACAGTCCAAAGACATGCATTATCGGCTTTTTGGCTGTTCCAAATTGCCCCTAGGTGTGGGTGTGAGTGTGTGTTGGACCTGTGATGAGCCGCCGAGCTGTTCAGGGTGTCGACCAGAGTCGGCTCAGATAGGCTCCAGCCTCCTCGCAGCAATGTGCAAAACGTTACATGCATATAAATGAAATACACATCGGTGCTCTTGGGTAGATGGTGTTAACAGTAATGCTAATCATCCGCTTCCTCTTGCACGGATGCTAATTATCCTGTCGGCTAATAACAATGCTACCAAGAAGGCTAATGATCCCCCCCAATAAAAGTAGCTAAGTGCTACATTTGAGTGTGTATGAAGTGAAAGAAAACACTCATCCACTTGGTTCATCGGGCTGGAGCATAATTTATTTCCCGCAGAGTCATAAAGTAATTGCAGCTAGAAGCTGAACACTTCTTTCCACAACCAGCATGCCACTGGTCTGGGTGCTTTCATGCTGAAATAGTGTACATGCCATTGGTGCACACAGATCTACCCATGTCTATGTGTGTGTGTGTGAGTGTGTGTGTGTGTGTCAGTAGTTTGAGAAAGCACATCTGGATCTGATCGTGACGGTATGAAGCGCTGTTTCAGCACTCACTGAGACTCTCACTGCTGACTAGAGAGGCCTCGAGCTAACCAGAGGGAAAAAACATGATTTGTGTGTGTGTGTGTGTGTGTGTGTGTGCGCACGTGCACATGTGTGAGTGTGTGAGGATATGTTCCTTTGTTTAAAAAAAATTAACATTTCTGTAAAGAAAATGGAAACACTTAACTTTCAAAACGAGATGAAGTCATCAAAGTACTAAGTAGTGTATCAAAAGTCCGTAATACTCCGAAATATACACATAAATATATACTCAGTATTTGTATATATAAAGGCTATGCATGTCTTTCAAAAATAAACAGACATCAATATAAGCATTGGTTTTTGGTATCCACATCAGAACACTTGTTGCTGTTACCAAATATTTTAGAGATTAGTTTGGATTTTTGTGGAAGGAAACACAACAGCACCATCAGTGGTCATAAAACTAAATACATAAAATGGAGTGACTGGGCTGATTTCTTTCTAACCCAGACTGTAGATTCCTGCAACCTAGTGACCGGACATGAGGATACGACTTTGTTAGAAACTATAAATCACTTCCATAATTCACTTGATTAAGAGAAAATACACGATTAGAACTCAACAATTCCTGTGAAAAAGTATTTCTTGGTTACACTTAACTGATCAAGGCAGAGTGTGCTGTGTGCTGAGACCTTTTAAGGAGCTTCACATTGATGGTGAGCTTGTATTTCAGCAACGTCGAGATTTAACAGAGCTGACAGTCAGCCAACCTTGAGCGGAACTGGGTAAATTTAACCCCTTATCAATTACATTTGGTTTATTGGTTGATAGTGTGACTAAGGGGGGAATTAGTGTGCGCTTTGTTTACTCAGATTGTCTTTTATACTGTACTAAATTAGTTTGGAGATCAGAAACAATAAAGTGTTGTTAATAAAGAAGGAATGAGGCAATCAGACGGGGGGAAAGACTTTTTAACATCACTGCAAATGTCGTAATCCATAAAAAACTATGTAAAATATCAAATTCAAGAACTACAAGAGGAAGAAATGTGTCTTAAAACATCCTTCTTCTGTATTTCACACTCCGATTCCTACTTGTATGATACTGTATCCACTGAGATATACTCGGACCCTTAGGGAGCCATTCGCAGTGACTGACAAGATACACATGAAATATGGTCATAGAAAGTAATGCAGTGTAATGAGTTCTCTTATCAATATAAAAAAGGTTTGTTTGACAGCTCACACTGGATTAAGCAATACACGGTTCATTGGGAAAGTCTAACCCCAAGACATTCAACCCCGAAGACCATTGTACCAACTGATAAACATGGTGATGATACCATCATGCTCTGGGGCTGTTTTTTTTGTATTTCAAAGGTTGATGAAAAACCCCAATTCCAGTGAAGCTAGCAGAAGTTTAGGTTTAATTCAAGGAATTTGAGTGGATCCCAACATAAAAATACTTTAGCTTGGGCCAGAGTTAGCATGCAACCCACAAATTGTAGCACACCCATCTCTAACCACACAGTTTAGCATTTTTTTTTTTTTCCTGCCAAAGATGTCCAACTGGCTTGATTGAGATTGATAAATCTATTAGGCTGCAGGTCAAATACGTTCGCAAAAAGCCAAATGCTGTTTATTTGTAAAATGTTCCCAGATTCTCAAATAGATGTTGACGTTTCTGGAATAACGCTGCTCAGCAAGGTACAATACGTTCCATCAAATCTCACTCAGGGAGAAAGAACACATAAACACTTACAGACACACACACAAAAGAAAAAAACTTTCCAGGACAGAGATGAATAAATAAATGAAAAATTGACTGAAAAACAAAACAATCTAGTTGTTCATTACCAGCAGGTTTCAATAACAAAACCAGGGAACATAAGGGATTCTGGGTAAATGTTGACTGTTGCTAACTCACTGCACCGAGTGCACATTTTACACATTTATAATTACGCTTAATGCTTTTCAGCATCTATAAAATAAACGAATTAACAATGTTAAATTAACAAATTAAATGTCATACAATTTTAAAAAAAAGAATATTAAAACAGGACTTTTATGGATTATTGGAATTGAACAATCTACTACTGAAAAACAAAGAAAAGCAAACTATATTTTAACTATGACAGAGGCTGGTCAGGTGAGCTCTGCACTTTAAGCCGAGCTAAGCGCTGTGTAGCTAATGGCATCTGTTTAGGCTACTCATTCAGAGATTAGTACATACTACATGGAAACAGAATTAAACCATGCGCCCGAAAGGTGCTTCAGTATATACATTCAGTA
>JBCNYH010000005.1:4930013-4950438 GCA_039654325.1 Tandanus tandanus
AAATGAAGCATAAAATAAGAAATACGTGGACATTCTCTGTCTCTCTCTCTCTCTCTCTCTCTCTCTCTCTCTCTCTGATTTAGACACCCTGTATTTTAGAGACAGGTTTAGCAACACTGCGAGAATGAACAGCATTTGTGGAATTCACTCCATCCTTCCTGCCCCCTCCATCCATCCCTCAGCCTCCTCGCTCTCTAATAATAACCGGCATAGTGTAACAGGCCTGGCCTTTTGTGTGTGTGTGTGTGTGTGTGTGTGTGTGTGTGAGAAACTTCATTCTGAATTTCCTGGATTTGTCCTTGTTGTTTGACTCCAGCTGTGAGACATTTCTCGCCTCAAAGTTCACTTGGTCAACCCCCAAAAAAATATAGTTCTTATGAAACAGTTCAGATTCTATAATCAAGGAGTGTGAGGTCATTAGGACTGTATTCATTTGATTATGCTCCTATGTGATTTTATATATACATATATTTATTTATTTATTTATTTATACATTCCTTTGAGAGTGTCGCCTTAAGCAGCCGACGTCACTTCCTGTTTCACTGGAGTATAAATATGAGTTAAAGCAGAGGTCAAACTCCATTAATCATTCATTAACACAGAGAAGGGTAACAATATGTTTGCATGTTCTCGCCGCGCTTGCATGGGTTTCCTCTGGGTACACCGGTTTCCTCCCACAGTCCAAAGACATGCACACTAGGCTGATTGTTTGTTCCAAATTGCCCCTAAGTGTGATAGTGAGTGAGAATGGTTGTTCAGGGTGTACCCCGCCCTCGCCTAGAGATGAGATGAGCGCCAGCCTCCCCGTGACCCTAATTAGGATTAAGTGGCTTAGAAAATGAATGAATGAATGAATGAATCGGCTTTTCCGGGGGGACTTGTGTTTTGCTCTTGTGTTTAAAGCTTTTTCTAATTTCATAATAAAAGTCAGCATTCACAGAGGATTGTACAACAAGGTCATTACAAGGTCAAGCCTGTAAGATATTGCAATGTTTGTTGGAACACACACACACACACACACACACACACACACACACACACACACAACACCAGACGTTCTCAAGTTCCGAAGATACAAAACAGTGAACTTGCTGTGAGGTTTTTAGGCTTTTGATGGAAAATGAGGACCGGATGTGTTTGGATTGGACTGATGCATAAATCATTGGCTCTTCCACACACTCTTCTTCCTCCAGCACTGTTTTCTACTCATCCACTTTTATTGTGTATTTCCTAGGAGTGAGATGAGCTTTTGCCATCCTAAACAATCTAATCAGTGCCAGAGAGACTACAGAGAGAGAGAGGGGTGAAAGAGGGAGTTTATTCATCTACAGTTGAGTGCAGAACTTTGCGTCCCTTTCCAAATGGTGAAAACAGCGGGATGTTTAATGTGGATTTAGGTTTTACAGATGTTCTTTTATCACCACATGACAAAAATGCTTAATAAAAAGTGGGTTGAATATTAATAGCAAAAAACAATTCAAATGAAGGAACTTTATTTATTATGTACTGGCCTCTGGGATTTTTTCGTTTTTTTGGGGCGTGTCAGCTTTTCAGTTTTTAAAAACAGATACAGAACTAAAATAAAAATACCAACTTCTAATAAAGGAATTAGCATGTGACTACAGATTCAAGCGTTTAAGCTTGTTAATAAAGATAACTCCAGATGTTGTTCGTAGTTTTTTATTTCCTTCTTTTTTAAACAGGTACATTTTTTTTTTTTTTGCCCAGAAACCAAGAGGGATGTAAACTAGCATCTACAAGCATCGTAATCAGGTCTGTTTGAGATGCTGAACAACATGATAAAGCAGGTTTAAGATTGATTTGTGCTTAAAATACGTTTCGTAGTGTGCAGAACTCAACTCTCAACTCATCAGTTCGCCTGACCATCGCAGGGCCAACACACACACACACACACACACAACCATTCACACTCACAACTAATGGCAATTTGGAACAGCCAATTAGCCTTACGTGCATGTCTTTGGACTGTGGGAGAAAACTGGAGTACCTGTGTGAAACTCCACACAGAAATGCCTGAGCTCGGGACTCGAACCCAGGACCTTCTTGCTGTGAGGTGGATGTGCTAACTACTACGTCACCATGCCGCCCCGGTGAAGGAAGATTCAAACACTAAACATACTCCCTACGCTCTCAAATTAAGGTAATTTGATGATAGTGTGACATCCAGGCAGACGCAATATCACAAAGTCGTACAATTCATGATCAGCCAATCAAAACTATGGAAATAATGTTACTATAGCTACACCTCATTGGTGAGAGCGGTTACCGGAGAATGGTTAGACTGGTTTGAGCTGCAGGAAGCCGAAGCCTTGGTACCTCAAATAACTATGCGTTTCAACCGTGGGGATCAGAAAAGCATCTCCACAACAACAACAACAGAAAAGTACATGGAAAATTAATTTCCTGTAAGCCAGGGGTGTCCAAACTTACCTGAAAGGGCAGGTGTGGGTGCAGGTTTTCACTTCAACCAAGCGGTAGCCACACCTTCCACCTGTATGAACCACTGATCTCAGAAACTGATTGGATTGTGAATCATATTGTTTGCATGTGACACAACCTGAAGCAAGACCGGTGCCATCTTGGTGAGACCACTTTTATGTTAAAAGTTATACTCAAATAGCATACAAAAAAAATGAAATGGAAATACTTACATCCAAGGTGTACATTTCATTTTAAACCCATTGTTTTGTTTTGTTTTTTTTACAAATTTCATCTATGCAGAGCTTTTTAATTAAATATTTTTTTCAATTAATTACAAATATCTCTGAAAATATTGGTAAGTTATATTAATTTATGGATTCTGGCCATCAGCAGTAAAATTTACAGGGTTTTCGAGCTGTGTCGGCTTTCAACAGCTACATTTTGAGATCCAAAAACAAGATGGTCCCACCAAGATGGCTGCCACCCGGCTTCAAAATTGAAACACTAATGTGCATGCTAGTCTTTTTTTTTTTAATCAGTGATTGAAACAGGTGGAAGTTGTGGCTACTTCTTGATTGAAGTGAAAACCTGCAACCACGCCGGCCCTTTGCGGATAAGATTGGACACCCCTGCTCTAAGCCAAGAACAGGCATTTGAGTCTACAATAGGCAAATGTTCATGGAAACTGAAGCTCCTGAGTATCTGTGTGTATCTGCATTGCTACGTGATTGGTTGATTGGATAATTGTATGACAAGCAGGTGTACATGTGTTCTCATTAAGTGGTAGGTGAGTGTACGTAAGAACAAGTGAAAATTGACTTTTTTGACTTCTGTGATTCGAATTTCTTTTGAGTCAGTGACCTCATGGTCAACCATTGACTTCAGGGCTGTTTGGCGTTCCACACTACGCCTTTTTGCCAAGCTCAGAAAATGTCACAAAATATGAAAAGCATGATCATTTCATCATTTTTACCGTATTGCTGACCTTCGGAAAACTCAAACCCCCCCCCAGAAATTTACCGCCTTCTCTAACGAGACATATGGAAACTCCGATTAAGTCATTCTTGGCGGGTTCAATGTGCTGGTGACATCAACGGTGACCAAGAAAAACATCTGAACTTGAGAAGAGAATTACGGCTTGTTATTATAACCTTCCTCTCCTGGATTGCCGATAATAAATTGGACTTGGATGAATCGGGGCGTGTAACACAAACACAAGCCAAACCCAGAAAGAGAAATGAGGGTGTTTTTTTAATTCGCTGCTTTTAAGACGGACCAAAGTGCAGATTTGAGGAGCTGGATCGCTGTGTTCGGTTGATGTTTGGACTGAAAGTGGAGATAGCTAATGCGCTCCTTCTGGGTTCAGAGTTTTGGTGTGTGTGTCTGTCTGTCTGTTACGAAAGTTCACAGCAACGACCGTTGTGATGCTTGGATGCTGTTGAGAAGATTATTTGCGAGCTGAGTGACATGATGAGAAACTGAAGATGAGGAATGAGAGCTGGTTAAAATTAAATCAAACAGCTGAACTGGGCTGGAAAATCCATTCTGCTCTCTGGGACACACACTTCTGCCATTAGGATTATTCATATCACATTAACCTGATTACTGAACCTGCATCGATACTTAAAGTTAATAAATATGTTGAGAAGTGATATACTACTAGTATTTGCCAATATAAATGATGAACCTCCTGGAAAAACGAACAAGCCCTTGCCTCATCAGGAACGAGCTTCACACGTATTTGTTTCCCACCAACCTCATCGCGTTAGCTAGCTAGCTAAAAGGTACAAGAAAAAACCTCTAATCACCTCCAGTGGGGAGGTTTTGGTGGAGGTTTTGTGGATACTGATTACGAGTCTGTTTGTTGTTTTGTCACAGATTTTCACCAAACTTGTTGGCGACACCACCCCACCTGATTCACAGGTATGAATTCATTTTGAAATGCCTGGGTCTAAGTTTACGGTCACAAATTTCACGGTCACAAATTTTTGGAGATAGAAATTTCAATAGAATGTTCAATTAAACCTCAGAGACAAAGTGACTCAAACCCTTAAACGCAATGAGGGACAGATAGGACACCATATCCATGCTTTTAAATGACACAATTACCTTTGACCTTGAGTGACCCTTAAAGGTCAGAGCCAAGGTCACAGGATTTTGAGCGTTAATAGCTGTGTAAATATAGACCGCAGGGGTTCCAGGTACTCCGCCCGACAGGACTGTCTGACATGTCCAATATATAAAAAGTGACCTTGTGACCTTGAGACAAGGTCAAGGTGACCCATATACAATCTCACTCTATTCACCCGTAAAGGATGAATAAAGGTCCGACGGATGGTTAGACGGAAAGGAACCCATTTCTATAGTACCTGCTCCGCTGAAATTTTCTGGCGACGGGAGCTAAAAGACATGCCATTACTATGGAACACTAATAGGTATATGGACTTTTACCTTTGACCTTAAGTGACTTTAAAAGGTGGAAATTAAGGTCAAAGATTTTGAAAGGAGTGCCGCTAGACATATTGTTATTATGGAACTCCAATAAGAGAGCATATAAGGACTTAGAAATCGTAAGACCTATGTGCTTCATTATCCGTGTTGCATGGCAGTAGTATATTGCACTCTATGATTGCCCCTCTAGTGTATATAATCTGTGTTCTCTTGGTAGCTTGTTATGTAATCTATAAATCCTCTTCCTGTGTTGATCTTTTAAAAGCTAACTAGCTGTCTCATATGCATTAACTTGGTAATTACTTGGGATTTCTTTTTAAGCTGGGAGTGTGGAGACATTAAGTCGAGCTGTGGGTGTGTGGGGTACTAAAAAAAAAAAAAAAAAAAAGGGAAGAAAAAATGGCAGAGCAACAGCTGAAACTGTGGACTGTGAATTGCTAGTACAGGATTTCAAGCATGACTCACAGCTTTAATGCATGTCTATAGGGAACGAGTGAGATGCACCCCAGGGGCGTCCCTGAAGTAGTACGCACTCTAAAAATGAGATATCAGGTAGCATTGTTGTGTCCGTCCCCTTTGTGTTTGGAACATGATGGTGAAGACACGCCATGAACAGTGAATCATGTGTTTCTAATGCTTCGCTGAGGATTAGCAAATCAAGAAGGGTGTGTGTGTGCATGGGTCTGTGGCTTTCAGCTGAGTTTTGGAAAGAAAGACCTCTCAGGGCTTAAGGAATGTTGTTTCCAAAGGTGTTTTGGCATCAGTAACAATGCTGTCTGTCTAAAACACATATAAGACATAAACAAAACGTTAGCAAAATATTGTTCTTTGCAGAGGACATGGCGAAGGTCCCACTTCTGGAATGCTTCTAGGAGAGAGAGAGAGAGAGAGAGAGAGAGAGAGAGAGAGAGACACACACACACACACACACACACACACACACACACACACACCTAGAGGCAATCTGAAAAAGCCAATTAGCCTAATGTGCATGGCTCTGGAATGTGGGAGGAAACCAGAGTACTCAGAGGAAACCCATGCAAACTTGGGGAGAACATGAAAGCTCCACACTAAAATGTCCTTTCCAAGCCCGGGACTCGAACCCAGGACCTTAATGCTGCGAGGCAGACGTGCACCAAGTAGGTGTCAGTCGAGGGTACACTTTGAGTGGCGATGGAAGGAAATTGGAAGCTTGGAAAATCTGTCTTCATATTGGTCTGGTCTATGATGCAATGTTGCTTTTTGTACTGAGATACAAACTTCTGTACTCTTTTTTTTTGGGGGGGGGGGGGTGTACTTGAAAATGTAATGTTTTCATACAATAATTAAGGAGTTTAAAATAAACTGTAAAAAATAGGCTGCGGGAGACGTTTGGCAATGATTCATATACAAATATTGAAACAGTGCAATGACTCTCTTTCTCTCTCTCTCTCTCTCTCTCTCTCTCTCTGAGTGCATGTGAGCGCATATGTGTGTCCTTCTGTCTATAAAATCCTATGACTTCTTGCCAGACAGTCTTGTTGGATTTGGAAATTTCACGGCCATCTTTTCTCACAGACAGACCTGCTAACCATAGTGATAAATCAGCATCCTCCAAGCACAATCTCAGGCCTTTAGGATGGCTCTTGACTGTGTGCGAGTGTGTGTGCATGAATAGTTCTTCTTGGCCTCTTATACTTGACCTCTAACCCTCACTCACCCTTGCCAACACCTCTGATTTATTCGGTTTCGAAAGAACTGCATCTCTGGTTCCAGGAACGTCCACACTCGAAAAACGGGCTTCGGTAATAATGGATAAAAAATGATTTATTTTCATAAATAAGAATTTAATTAATTTCAACAATATAACAAATTTATGGGCAGTGGTGGCTCAGTGGTTGAGGCTCTGGATTACTGCTTAGAAGGTTGGCGGTTCAAGCCCTAGTACCACCAAGTTGTCACTGTCTGGCCCTTGAGGAAGAACTTCTCAGTTGTATGAATGAGATACCTGGACAAGCTGCTCTGGATAAGGGCATATGTATATAGATATATTCATTAATTAATTTTCTAAGCCGCCTAATTCTAGTTAGGGTCACAGGGAGGCTGGCGCCCATCTCAGCCGAATCTAAGGACTCGGCTTGCCAGCACCACTGCAGGGCCAGCACACATACAACCATTCACACACACACACACACTCACACCTAGGGGCAATTCGGAACAGCCAATTAGCCTACTGTGCATGTTTTTGGACTGCGGGAGGAAACCAGAGTACCCGGAGGAAACCCACGCAAGCACGGGGAGATCATGCAAACTCGATACAGAAATTAACTTGAACCCAGGACCTTCTTGCTGTGAGGCGGACGTGCTTACCACTGCGCTGCCGTGCCACCCTATATATGTATATCAAGTTTAACAGTCACTTCCTTTTCAAGAATTATGAGAACTTTCTGAATTTTAAATAATTAAATAGTAAAAGTAACTGTAAAAATGGTAATTGTAAAAAAAAAAAATCTAATCAAAAATAAACAGAAATTAACAAAAAAAAGGTGTAATTCTACAGAAATTATAAAATAAAAACATTTACAAAAATTTTATTTACATTTTTAAAAAAGTTGAAATCTATCAAATAAACTGACTTTTTATTTACCTCCATACATGTTTGTGAAGTAAAAATTCAGAAATAGTCAATTTAAAAGAAATCCTTGAAATTAAAAAAAGTTGTTCATTTTTAGGAAATCTTTGAACCAAAAGAAAATCTTTCTCCACTGATTCCACCAATTCATCTGAAGCTCAGACATTATATCTGACGTGACAACCTCTTAATCCAAATTCTCTCCAGCTGCCGCGTCAAGCGATCATATTACTTTGCCCCCTCCCCACTCTAGTGATGAAGGGCGCGTGCTCACTTTGTAGTGCTCCCTCTTTTATTTCCCTTTAGAATGTTTCCTTTTTGCCGCCTCGTTATTCCATCTCTAAAAACTACGCTCGTTTTACGTTTAATCTATCCAGGGTGTTTCTGAAACAGTAGCTGCTTTCCCCGAAAGGCCAATTAGGCATCAGATTCGCACGCACAGTGGTACAGCTCGCCATTTCAAAGGGTGTGTGGTTTTCTAATCAGTTATGAAAACGACTCAGATTTCTGTAAAATGAAACATCAAAAAAAAAAAAAAAAAAAAAGCAAGGTTTGATTACTTTTCACTAGGATCAGCCCAGAACATTACTGCATGAACATTACTGTATTATTATAAGCTATCAAAGAGAAAAAACATGATGATATTAACATCCCAAAATATTTTATTTCTGTTATATACCATCTTTATATATCTTTATTACTGTTTTATGAGTTTAAATTTCCAGGTAAATGTTGTATATTGTCTCTAAAATAAGTTACATCCTTTTATCCCTTATGTTATCGCAGCTATAAACAGTATTCCCCCTTGCGTTCATTTAATTCTGTAAGTGGAATTACACAATTGAGCGACCATGTAAACATCTCCCGACCAATCAGAATCGTGAATTCAACAGCACTTCGTTGTAGTATTTTCGTTCATTCAGTTTCTGAACCGCTTATTCCTAATTAGGGTCGCGGGGAGGCTGGTGCCCATCTCAGCCTACTGTGGGCGAGGGCAGAGTACACCCTGGACAGCTCGCCAGGCCATCGCAAGGTAAAGAAACACGCTGATGCCTACTCTTGACGAAAATCAGCAATGGTTCTTTTGCATGCCTCTCTACATAGACAGTGAGAGACATGGCCGGCCTTTGATAACCCAGTTAGCTGCACTGGGGGGACAGCAGTGACATCCTGTTAATAGTGGGGCTTGAACCCCCGACCATGGGATCAGTAATCCAGCACCCCATCACCAGGCCACCCCTGACCCCGTTGTAGTATAGAATATGTTATTGGTGATCGAATGCAATCAAGTGATTAAGCCATCAATTGTGTTATTCACTTGGAAGTAGGGGCGTCGGACTGGGGGGGGGGGGATAATTAAAGGTACTGAGTTCCCAGGGCCCGAGGCAGGAAGAGGCCTTCAGAAAAAATGCATTTTAACATTTTTCATACCATTTATGTTAGAATGAAAAGGGCCCTGTGTGAAAACAAACATAGTTTTGCTCTAAAAACAATGATTCGTGCTATCACAGGGCCCTACCACCCCTCTCGAAAAAGTGCAAATGGTACGACCCGCACGTGCTTTTGTTTTGGTGTAGCCGGTTGCCTAGAACCAATTGATGTGGCAACCAAAGGAGGTAGACAGTGGTCGGTGGGCAGGCAGGAAAAGCCGTGTCTTTACTCAAGAAAGGAAAATCAGGCTATCAAAAAAGAAAAGAAAGAAAGAAAGGAGAGAGAGAGAGAGAGAGACAGGGGAAGTTAAACGAGGGGAAGCAATTGCTTACTCAGTTCTTCGAAAAGAGAGGTGATCTCCCAGACGCTTAGCATCATTTTTATGCTAACAATAACAACAGGAAGAATAGCAAACTAGCAAAGGAAGAATAGCAGACATGTATTCTGTGCTCTTATCTAAATAATATGCCCAAGCACACACGCACAGGGCTCTCCACTTCTCCTTCAAGGGCCGCTAACAGGAGTTTACATCAAACCGCCCTGTATTTCCTTCTACTTTCACAATAATCATCTGTCATTGAGTCTCACAGTCACAAAAGCCACAGGGCGTTAGCGCTGTCTTCTCCGGATTGTTTTGCAAATTATCTACGCGCTTTTAAACGCAAAAAAGAAAGAAGTGATATCAATCAGAAAACTATGTCACAAACACAAAACTTAACGAACCAATAAATATAACACAGAATTACAAAACAGTGGAGATGGAATCCTGGAGTTATTGTGTACAAACTAGACATACTAGACAACTAGACATGTGTGTATATATATATATATATATATATATATATATATATATACACACACACACACACACACACACACACATATCCTATACCTATAAAAGGGGCACACCAAAATTGTTTGTACCCAGGGCCCAAAATTTGGTGCCACGCCCCTGCTTGGAAGGTCCGAATCCTGCCCTAAAAACATACTAGTTTGTATTGCTACTTGTGAATTAGTGTATTGTTCCAAACCTGGAACGAACCTTGATACAGTAGACACAAAGAGAATTGTGCACATTATTTTGGACATATCGGAACGATTTACGGTCCTGTCAGAGGAAAACGCCGACAAAACCCCATCATCATGGAGTGGTTTTACTGGAGGTCTGAGGTTAATCCTGCGGTGGCACTAAATATCCAAACACACACCACTAAAAACGATTTATTCTGTTTTTTTTAACTAGATACTTTTTGACATGACAATAAACCACAGATTTTTACCAATAAGATTGAAGATAAGCTAAAGATTGCACCGTTGGAGTTTAAAATAACATTTTTCTCAGCAATTTGCGGGATGTAGTATTACTAGTATTACTTAAAGTTAAATCACAGGCCGTTACGGCTTTCAAATATAAATATACATTAAAATATATGCTGGCTTGCCAAAAAATGCACACGGAAATTCCTTAGAAGTCAACAACTCGGACTATTCAGTGATCCCCAATTACTGCTCCTGGTTATCCTGGTCAGGGTCACAAAGGATCCAGAGCCTATCCCAGGAAAACCAAGCATGAAGGGTGGGAATACCCCCAAGATGGGATTCCAACCTACCAAATGCACCTATGCACACACTCATTTTCACTTTGGAGCACTTTAGCATACCCAGTCCTAGAAAGTATATTCTGTGTAAATTCAGGCTGCAGCATCATGACAGTGAATCTTAGTAAAATATAAAATATACCTTTAATATAATAATGTACTAATAATATGAATTCCCAATGAATCTTGGCAAGCATTTGTTAGAAAAAGAATGTCGTCAAAATGAGACTTTGACTCATCAGGGATGGCTGAGGGAGGAACATTTCATTTTTTTTCCCGATAAAAATTTCTTGAAGTGGCAAAGAACCAAACAGTTGTCTTTACAACAGCATGAGTCTTGCATGGTTCAGTAATTTTCATTTTAAGCAATGGATTACACTTTCAATCTATAAAATGCAACTTAAAATTGTATTTTTGTCCATATTAAAAAAATTGTAACTTAAAATTGTATTTTTGTCCATATTAAAAAATTTGTAACTTAAAATTATATTTTAAAAATTGTATTCAATTTTTTTAAAATATAAAATGCAACTTAAAATTGTATTTTTGTCCATATTAAAAAATTTGGAACTTAACTTTGTCTTAAAATTGTATTGAAAAAATTGTATTTAAAATAATTGTTAAAAAAAATCTATAAAATGCAACTTTAAATTGTATTTTTTGTCCATATTAAAAAAAAAATCACTTAGTTGTATTTTTTAAAAATTTTATTTATAATTGTATTTTTGTCCATTTTACCAGCATTAAAACACTTGACCCTTCAAAACGTAAGCTTTAATAGCTGCAAACTATAATAGCTACACTGAGATAAAATTTTATAACCTAAATTAAGCCGTAACTTAAAACCTAAACGTAGTCTTTACTTTAATACCAAGCCATGGCATGGCCCTAATTTTAATATGAAAATCTAGCCCAAACTTTAATTCTTAAACTTAGATAAACTAAGTTCAATATCTAAATACAGCCGAATCCTAAATTTATTATTCAAGCATAGCCCTCATTTTATTATTTAAAAAAATCTAGATCTACCTTTCAACACTTGCAGGTTATCCTATAAAACCAAATAAAAAATGACTTGTGACGTTTTGTCGTTTTCGAAGTAAATGTTTATGATTATTATTTTTTACGACACTTGTTTGAACACAGTATAAGGTGTATTTTCCACAATAAAACATGTACACCGGCAGTGTAGTTAAAAAAAAAAAGGGATTTTATGACAAACACGACTTATGAGGCACATGATAGTAAAAATCGATATTAAATGGATGAAAGGGTGCAGACAAAACGGAGCGTCCAAATAAGGGTCAGTGCCGAGCCACTACTTTCTCACAGACGTGCTGCAGCCAAGCATTTTAACAGATGTGTAACCTGATTGAGAAACATGACAACTTGAACCTGTGTTTTAGAAAGTTATATCGAAGAACATTCTTTTCTCTTATTTCAATGGTTGTTATTAATACAATTCTTTTTTTATTGTCATTAAGTTTTATTATGAGGGACGTAAACATCTTGAAAGAGGCATATTAGGGGCTAGATGGATCTGTGTTACACAGAGCAGAAAAAATGAGTCTTTAGAGATGTGCATAGAATTTATAGCATCCTGTATATAAATATGATAAATAAATAACATACGGAGTGAGTCATATTTTCTGGGAAGGCTGCGTAGTTCTTTTTTAATGCAACATTTTTTCAAAAGACACAATTTTGGTGAGACCCAGTGTCAAAATATTCATATTTAGAAAAAGAAAATTCTTTAAGGAACACTGAACAATGTTAAAAATAGTTTTAAAGGTCTGAAGAATATGAGCATTATTGCTATATGCGGTCATCTGGGAATAGAAGTACATCAAGTTGTTGATTTTTCTCCCGACATATTTGATCGAGCAAACCTTTCACCTCCTAAAAAAAAAATCTCCCGCGTGGTCAACTGCAGCCTCTAGAATGTTAACGGCATTTTTAAAGAATTGACCTCTGTGACCCTGAAAAATAGGTCAAGGTGACCCAGTTTCAACAAGCTAGCAGGGCGTGCCATAGGAACCATTCATAGGGAGTGTTAATAAGAAGTGTCTGTGGCGGATGCGGAGGCAGACAGCCTGTGAAAACAGAGCATCCCCTACGCTTGATGGGGGATACAATTATTTTATAGACTTGGAGGTGATAAATGTCAGGATGTACTAACTTTCTTCACGTTTGTTTATGTAATAATGAAAATGAATGCAAAATGTGTATCTGTCATCATCAGAGTATATCACCTTGATCCCTGGGACTGTAATAAAAAGGACAACGGAAACATGTTCCGGTTTAAGCCTAAGTAAGTTCAAGGAAAACAGCCCAGTAATATTTTCCATGCAACTATCCTGATATATCCTTAACATGTGATCAGTTTTCTTGATTCTAGGAACATGCATGTGCCATGAAACAGTCCAATGACTTGGATTATTTACTCTAGCACCCCTAAAGTAAACTTTTTCTTTTCTGTTTTTCAAGTTTGGTGTTCAAATGATAAAATGGACAGTGTTATTATATTTTCTAAGAGTACACTTAAATTTGCCCAGCCTTATTTTTAATTCTACCATTAATAACACCGTGTAATAAAATGCACTTCTTAACACTATTAGTTCAGTTGTTACTAATCGAACACGACTTGCTTAATACTTTGTCCACTGCACCTATGGACGTTGTGTATCATGGCGTTTGTCACCAATTATATAATGAGAAGATGGCATAAAAATTACAAACAGCGAACTCTGTGTAAATGCCAGGTACTTTTAAAATGTCGTTATCAAAACAATTAATTCATTCATCCATTTTCCGGGCCAACACAATCATTTCATACTCGCATTTAGAGGCCATTTGAAACAGACAGTTATGTGGATTATTTGGAATGTGGGAGGAAACTGGAGCACCCGGAGAAAAACCATGAAAGCACGAGGAGAACATGCAAAATGCCGAGCCCGAGGCTCAAACCATTATGCCGCCGTGCCTCCTATACTTTATTCAAATTTATTCATCTAGTGTTCTCTGATCAACTGAGACATTACATCGATTCATGAATAATTGCAGACGGACGCATGAAAGGAAATCACGAAAACTGATTTATTGAGTTCAATTATTACACCTTCACACGGCATTAAATGAATTTTACTGAATATTACACTCAAATAAATTACACACTTGTTCCCAAAATAAAAAAGGTCTTTATAAGTTTTTCACGGCTTTCGAAAAAGGCGTTTATCTCAATCAGAACCAAGCGGTCTCCTGCCTTCTTTCAATTTCCCTCCTTTCATCTTTCAACTCTTTCTTTCTCTTGCACATGTGCGAGTGTTTGACCCTCGTTATACATGCTGAAGAACTTCAGAGAGTCGAAAGAATGTGGTTTTGATAAGGTTCTGGACGGGTCTCAACCCAAATCTAAAGCTTTACACTGCGGGGGTGTCACAAAGTGTAACCTCATTTACTGTGGTGCCCTTTGTAAAGACCGTTTTTTGAAAGTTTGTTTATGTAGCAAAAGGCAGATGGTAGTATTTGATAAAATTTTTCGAAATTCAAGTGCAGGGGTCTGTTAAAAGATGTGGCCTGGATGTTCATTATAACAAGGTGGCATTTAAACAAAAGGAAGTGGTGTAAGAGTTTTATCACTCATGTGACTTAGCTATTCACTCAGGTACAGTAGCTTATCTATATGATATCCAGAATCGAGTGAGTCATCAAACGTTGTGCTAATTATGTTACGAATTAGCAACTGTAGTTGGAGCCAGGCGTAAATCGACACATTCTTTGTTGAAATAAAAAGGGAAAACTCATAATACCGCTTGCGATTTGCAGCTAGCATTACGGGTATACACTCACTCACTCACTCGCTCTCATTTGCTGAACCGCTACCAGGGTCGCGTGGAGGCTGGAGCCTATCTCAGCCGTCACTGGAAGAAGGCAGGGTACCCCCTGAACAGCTCGCCAGACTATCACTATCACTTCAAGGCCAATTTGGAACAGCTAATCAGCCTAACATGCATGTCTTCAGACTCTGGGCAGAAGAACAGCGAGGACATGCAAACTCCGAACAGAAACACCCGAGTCCAGGACTCGAACCCAGGACTTTCTTGCCGTGAGGCAGACGTGCGACCCACTACACCACCGTGACACATTCCCCCCTATGGATATGCAATGCCTGGTTAAGGGACAGCAGTCAAGGCAGCATGTGCAAACATTGTACTGATTGAAATAATTCCAGCTTAGTAAGAGACCGTTATTCACTGCTGTTCACATAATGCTTTCAGATATTCCTCAGTAGAATGTCATGGGTCACCTAAGGCAAGAAATGCCAAATTTATTTTCAATTTTATTAGCAATAGAGACCGAATAGGAGCAAAATAACTGTCAGAGTGCCTCTCAAATATGCATGTTTGGAAGAAGAGGTCTTATTGAAATGCCAAACGATTAAATAACAAGGTTTCGGACAGATTTATAAGTACTGTTTCACAAATGGGATCTTTTACTAGTGTATGATGTACAAGATTTGTGAATCACCATACACAACTAAAGCCTTACGTTGGAATGAAGTTTGACATTAACATCTCATCAATGTCACAACTGAAAAGATATTCATACTTTTTTTATCTGTGACTAAAATAATAATTTCCAGCTTCAAAATTCTAAATAATTTCCACCTTCGGACAATTCAGCAGCCATGCTAGCTGCAAGACCTACAAATATTATTACCTACAGCTAATTCACAGGTATTTATGTACTGTATACTGATCTTGTTAAAGAAGTGGAACTTATTAATGAATATGGCGATGCTTTGTATAATGAGTCCTTTATTAGGGAAGGAGTCTCCAGTGTCAGCGCTTTAATTTAAAGGGCAAAAGAAATTCTTTCTTTATTACAGACAAACAAAAGCACTGGGAGAGTGCTAAGCCCAGCAATCCCTCATATGAATTACAGTGTCAAAAATCGTCCGATTCCTGGAGCCAGAATTTGATCATCCGTAATCCGAAATCTAATGGAGCTTTCCTTGTCCAAAGCCCAACCTCTGAGAGAAATTTCATTAAAATCTGTACATTCATTTTGCATAATCAAAACAATAAACAAATGTAACTTCCTTGGTAGAGGTATCAGACATTTCTTGTGGCTGATTATTATCAAGGGTGCTACAGTGTAAATGATGAGCAAAGCTAGTTGGTAAACATTATTTAGCAATTAGCAAGCTAACTGTACGCGATGTGAATGTTGTGCTAGCTTTGGTTAAATATACAGTCAGGCAAATCCGTATCAAGCTGTGAGGTACAAATAATGTCGGCGAACTCACAGTAAACAGTTTTTTTCGTGTTTAAACTGGCATGAAAAGTAATCTTCAATACACAACCCCCAGGCTCCAGAGCGGAAAAAAGAATACGAATCTAGAACTCTTTATAGAATAGTAGCAGTGTTTTAGCATCTTCGTAAAATGTCCAACAGTCTGCTAGGAACACAAACCAGACACGAATTTTAGCGTTTTGGGACACAGCCCAATTCTCATTGGTGGAATGTTTTTTCCACTTATTACTGCGTGTCTGTGGGTTAATTAGAGAGACAAAGCGCAGAATTACACTTTCACACATGACTGAGCGTGTCATGGTGAGTCCGTCTGCTCTCGGAGGAGAAAAGAAACGAGAGAACAATGCTTTGAAGTGAACAAAACACGAGAGAAACATGCCAGTTTTCACACAGAGATCGAGATGGAGGGGAAATAGAACGAGCGATGGAGGCAAGGGAGGTCAGCAGGAGGCTGTAAGCGTTTGAAAAGAAAAGTAATTAGCTCGTATGTCCAGGAATGAGAAAAATATCTGTCTTGGTGGGTTGAACACATGCAAGTGCGCTCACACACATTTGTCTTACTATCCTCGTGAGGACCTGCATTTCATACAATCGATAATGCTGCGTATTAATCTCGGTAAGCAGAAGGAAACCTGGTTCATTTAATTTTTATTTGCATGTTTTTTTAGCTTCCATTTCTGTTTAGAAATCTCCTTGTGGAGACCCGATATGTATGATATTCAAATCGTTGTGGGGACATTTGGTCCCCAGTTTCCCTAAAAACTTTAAATCCAGCTACATGAATAAAAAGCTCAGTCCCTGGAAATCCATAGTTAGATCCTAGATTTCCAAACAACTATTTAAAAAGTGCTTGTAACACTTGTAAAAGTTTTATTTGCTTCCAAAATCTGACCTAAGAAATCCCACAATTTCCCATTAAAACGTGTTATTGTGTTAAATCTTCCGTCTCATGCAATTCATATATTGAAAATCGCAGGATTGAGGCTTTTATAGCATTGAAATAGCACATGTATGTAAAATGTGTTTGGCTAGCATCAGTGCTAATGGCGTGAGGACATTCTAATGATTTGTTATGATTTACAAATTAACTTGAAATCTATAGCTATAATTTGGGTAACAGGAACAAGGGACAACTCACCTCATGGATAAAGATGTTCCAAGCATGAGACATTTCACACATTAATACAAAAAATATATATTTTAAATATCAAGCATTATTATGATACAAACAGGGCTGGAGATGTTGTAGGTGAATATTCTCACTCACTCATTTGCTGAACTGCTTAACCCTCTTAGGGTTGTGGGAAGGCCGGAGCCTATCTCAACCGACACTGTGCAAAGGCAGGATACAGCCTGAACAGCTCACCAGACCATCACAGGACCAACACACACAACCATTCACACTCAAGTCCACACCTTTGGACTGTGGGAGAAAACTGGAGTACCAAGAGGAAACCCTGCAAGCACTGGGAAAACATGCAAACTTCACACAGGAACGCCCGAGCCCGGGACTCAAACTCAAACCAGGACCCTCTTAAAGTGAGGCTGATGTGATGACCACTATGCTACGGTGTCGCTGGAGGGTAATATATGTAAATATATCAAGGGATCCTTTCAAGGTCACAGATAATATTGAACTGATGGATATCATGATTTGATGTCAAATCACTTTTTTTTTTTTTTTACCCATGTAGCATCAGTACAAAACAAATGAAGCAAACTTCAGACATCAGCCGTGGATGTCTTCCTTTTCCCACTGAACCAGTTCATTATTGAAAACGCAACGCTCCTTTGTGCGCTCATGTTGGATGACGATCAAAGCAGGAATCATTCATGTTGTTACACACCTAACCATGAGCGAGCAGCTTTAATGGGTGTGAAACGGGTTGAGATAGAGAGACGCTTTATCTCACTCATAAAATTCCACAGCCTACACTTGTTAACTTAAAAGAAAGAGCTGAAAGAAATACGCCCATGACGAGTGGTTGAAACTGTTCAGAGTTGAGGTTTAGTTCATGTAACCGGTTTCTATGTGTGTGTTAGTTTATACTGGTACACTGGTTTAAGGTTTAATATTTGAGAATATAGAACAGTCGGTGGTGCTACCTAGATCTATCACTCAGAATGTGAGGTGGTCCCACCCCACCGTATGGATAATGAAGCAAATAGGCCTTGTATAGCTGCTGGTTTAAGCACGTGTTGGTGGTTTGACTTGGCGAAAGAAAAGAACTCTTTTGTTAGAAGGTTTAATAAAATGGGTGGGGTTTGACATTTCAAGGTCACTCAAGGTCAAAGGTAACAGTCAAATTTAAATGTCCTTATATGGTTTCCTATTCGTGGTCCATAGTAACGGCATGTCTATCATCACTCCCTTTGAAGTTATAAGTGCTCTATCGCCAAAATCTTTTGACCTTGCTCTGGACTTCACCTTTGACCTTGACATTCCAAAATCAACTAATTTCTGGGACTCAGGAGGAGTAGAGCCCCCACCAAGTTTGGTGAAAATCCTTGTACAGGTGCGGTCAGGATTTTGTTCGGAGGCCCTTAACCATTACTTCTGGGCGGCACGTCCACCTCGTAGCAAGAAGGTCCTGGGCTCAGGTGTTTCTGTGTTTAGTTTGCATGTTCTCCCCATGTTTGAGAGCGGGGTTTCTTCTGGGTACTCCAGTTTCCTCCCAGAGTCCAAAGACATGCACATTAGGCTAATTGGCTGCTCCAAATTGCCCCTAGGAGTGGGTCTGAATGGTTATGTGTGTATGTTGCAATGGTCTGGTGAGCTGTTCAGAGTGTACCAGTGTTGGTTGAGATGGGCCCCAGTCTCCCCGCAACTATAGTAGCAGTTCAGCAAATGAGTGATGAGTGTATTAGCATTGTATTTATGTAATATTTTTTAGATTCTTATGCCTTCAAAAACAACACCAACAAAAAAACGCTGTTTTTTCAGTCCACAGTTTTCTATCCCTGAAATTTAAGTCAGTGCATAACCCGACTCTGAATACGAGTAACCTTGCCTGTGTAAAAACATACAAGCAGGACCATCGACCTCCAATACTGGATCTTTTGCACTCTCTCGCTCTCTTTCTCACTGTATTTCCTATACAGACATGTTAAAGTGTCAAATGGCAAATTATGGGAGCAGTTATCACCACCATTTCTTCCATACTGATTATGTATTATGATATTCCTCTTCTCTTTTTTAATTATTACTATTATCCTTTAAAAACCGAACCCAAGATTTGGCAGTACTGTCCTTTTCTAATTAGCTTTGGTTCACTGCACGGCTCTCTCTTTTATTTCCCTTAATCGTCATTCCAGGGTAATTGGTTCAGGATGCTGATGCAGGGAGAAAAGAAGCGCAAGACATTCATAAAGAGCGAAGAACGTCAGAGAAGTGATTCCTGTTCTATTATTAGTTTCCCCTCAAGGACTCATTGACCTTTGTGTGGAAAAAAAAAAACATGAAAGAAAATTTGGAGATGCCAGTTGAAGACGTACTTAAATGCTTCCTCGTGTTTGAGGTGTAAAAAGTTGTCGAAAGGATAAAGAGGAGTTGGTGTACCAGTTGTTACACCAGCTGAACATGACCATTTAGTGAAATGTTTAAAATGGCCTCTGTTTAGAGGTGACAGACTACCAAATATGTAAAAGTGAGATCATTTCTAATTAGCCTTACATAGAATTCAACTTTAAACACCTTGCCGCTAGTAGTGCAGGAAAAAAATACGGTAGAATGAATGAATCATCATACATATAGTTTTAAAGTTAGAAATCATACAGTGGAATATACTACAAATAAGCTTATTTTTCAGTCAATGCAATCAGAGGCTTTGTAATCGCTGCCATTCGTTAGTCAGTTTGTCACCTTTTCTGTGAACAAATTCCTGATCACACCCGTCCAAGGATTTTCACCAAACTTGGTGGAGACACTACTCTACCAGAGTCCAAGAGATCACGTAATTTTAGAATGTCTGGGTCAAAGGAGAAGGTCGAAACAAAGTCAAAGTTTTGGAGATACAGCACTTATAACTTTCAAAACAACTGCTGATCCACATGCTGTTACTATGGAACACTAATAGGAAACCATATATGGATTTTCAAATGAGCTTTGACCTTTAACCTTACCGTGAAAGAGAGCTTGAAGATCTCATAAAATCAGTAAATGAGAGTTTTTTTCCTGCAAAAATGGTCGCACCCACATACTATAGATCATATTGTAAGAGGAGCACATAGGTAATTAAACCAGTACATTTACATTTATGCCATTAAGGGTCCAACAGTGGCAGTTTACTGGTACTGGGACTTGAACTCCTGACCTTCAGATCAGTAACCCAAAGCCATAACCACTGAGCCACCACTGCCATTTATTTTCCCTACTACCCATATAGGGCATATTTTCTACATTCTACATCCATGCTGCGGGGTGGCGGCATCTTGCACTCTATGATTGCCCCTCTAATTAAACTAGTTATATTCATTCATTCATTCATTCATTCATTAACAGTCGATTTACGTTCCTACCCTCACCTATGGTCACGAGCTTTGGGTAGTGACCGAAAGAACGAGATCGCGAATACAA
>JBCNYH010000005.1:4979970-4990128 GCA_039654325.1 Tandanus tandanus
GAGAAGAGAAAAAAGATGTGGTTCTCTCGTAAAGACCATCTAGACGCTTGCGCTCGGGGTGTGTGTGTGTGTGTGTGTGTGTGTGTGTGTGTGTGTGTGTGTTCATTCAATCACCCTAAACCTTTCACACACTTTCAACCTGTTCTCTCTCTCACACACACACACACACACACTTATGCAGACGCTACAAATGCTCCAGTCCCACCCTTTGTATCATAACACATGTGCGAAACACACACATACACACACACTTAAGCAGACAATACAAATATCCCAGTCCCAGCCTTTTAGTCAAAACACTCACACACCTCAGATGTCCCAGTCTCAGCTTTTGTCATAACACGTGCGCACACACACACACACACACACACACACAGAGAATCCATGACTTATGAAATATATTATTGTTCTCATAAGTCCCATTACAAGATGTTTCTGAAGTGTATGTGTATGTGTGTGTGTGAGAGAGAGAGAGAGAGAGAGAGAGAGAGAGAGAGACAGAAAGAGAGAGAGAGAGATACACAGAAAGACAGATGGATGAAATGGGAGAGATAGAGGATGGAAAGCGACATGCAGACAAAGAAAGAAAGGCATTTTTTATTTGTATATAAAGTGTGTGTGTCTGATGTGTCTCATCAAAGATTCGTCTGGTGTGTGTGTGTGAGAGAGAGAGAGAGAGATAGAGAGGGTGAAGCCCCTTGATGAGAACGATATGAAACCACAGCAGATGATTCAGTTTCTTTCTCTCCTGCAGTCGAACCCCAGCAGCGCTGCCTGAGTGTGTCTGTACTTTGATGAGACCACAATGAAAGTTTTTCCACATTTCTCGGATCTTCAGTTCAGCTCCTGATACAAAAGAGGCCCACATGAACACACTGTATTAATCTGCTCCTGCGTGTGAAATAACCACTCCTGTCGCTTCTTCCACCGCTTACCGTGAAAAGCGCTGCTTAAAGTTAGCATACAGACTTCATTCAGGTTTTGCATTACGGATCATTTTCGTAGTTTTCAGCGGTGTGCTGTAGATGTCATGATTGTTGGACGTATAATTTCATCCTTATTAGGATATTTTGGAATAAAGTTGAAGCACATTGCTCGTTAAATTAAATTGAGATGTTTCTCTATCCCATCATCTTCTCCTCCCCTTATTATTTTGTGTACGACAAAAGCAAGTGAACCAAGCCACAATTAAATGTGTACAACTCTTGTCAGATGTGAGTTCTGCCATTTATACTGAAGTGAAAGATTAAAATTTCTGCCACACGTGAGGAAAACAAGTAGAACACAGTGTCAACAGCTCTGCCACAAGCCTAGTTTTTCATGTTTTCTGTCTTGTATGCCAGTAATAACCTAAAAATATACTTCATATAGGAAGGAAGCTACTGAAGAAAGACTATTTCAGATGTTTGGCCATACTGTGACCTTCACACAATTCCAAAATGTTATCAGTTCATCTGCTGGTTACAATGATCCCTCCGTATAAATCATAAAAACGTTCAAAGCCTGTTTCAGGAGGTCACATCAACAAGAATCTTCGATACGGTTACGTAATGCTTCCTCCACTCAGTGGTCGAGGACTTAAAAGTTTAAAACATACCCCCTAAAGCTCTTCTCTTTGGTACATTTTCATACACTGCTATCAACCTTACTATGTTGCCCATATGTACCCCCAGCCAGAGCTATATTACTATACCACTCCCATTCATGGAACATCCAGAGGATATGGAACAAGCCTTATGCAGACCTGTTTATCAAGTTTCAGTTGAGATCCACCTTGCCAGCCATGCACAAATCAACCCCCTACCCTGTGTACTGGGGTTGCTCTTTGTGCCTGCCACTAAACAAGCCCTGTACAAGAAGGTGCAGGGTTCAGAATTGCAAAACAAACACGGCAAAGTGGACCACAGCATTAGGTCAATGCAATGTGGGCTCTTCTTGCCTTCCACTAGACTTTGGTAGGGAGAATCATGGCCTCAAAGCCATAACAGGCCTTTGAGTATCACCTACACATCTAATCACCAATGCATCCCCTTCCCCACCATTGAAGAGTCCATCAAAGTAAACCCTGGTTGAGCAGGCACTAGCAAAGGGATATTTTACAGCTACGTGGGTCATCCACTGGGCAATTAGTCCATCAGGTCAGCGGTTCCTAGTGGCAGTGTAACAAGGCAACAAACTGCAACCTTTTCAGGGTTTCGGGCCATGTCAATATTAGATGCCAGTAATCTTCAAGTTTTTTTTATTTACGCAGGCACAGCCAAAAAGATAAACCCCCCAGTTCTACCAATGGGTTCTAAGCCTTTTACTTCAGACAAAAGACACAACTTTTCATCCCATTCCAGATTCAAGAGGCCACAAGTGGACCCTCGGTTTTTGTATTTTAATTTTGTAATTAACCAAAAGATCACTGGTTCGATTTCTGAATCAGTAGGAAGAATGCGTGGTGGTGGAGGGAGTGAGCAGCACCTTCCCCTTCCTCCACCTTCATGGCTGAAAATCCCTTGAGCAAAGGCCCCTAACCACCAACTGCTCTCCAGGTGCTGCAGTGTGGTTGCCCGATGCTCTGAGTGCGTGTTAAATGCAGAACCTAATTTCCCTTGCAGGAGTATGTCAAGAAAAACTCAGGACCAGTTCATGCCACCATTGAATCTGCAGGACGCTTATTTTTATGCCCCTATTGCCCCATTACATAGATTCTACATTAGTCTTCTGATGGCAGGCATTCCAATTCAAATCCCTGTCCACTAGCCGCCTCCTAGCACCACAGGTCTTCTGACACCTTTGTAATGTAAATTTTGCCATACCGTATTAATACCACAAAGGAAATTATCACCTCTGCATTTAATCCATCCAAAGTGAGCACACACACGTAAACAGTGGGCATACACATACTCGGAGCAGTGGGCTGCCACACACATTGGGGACGCCCAGAGAGCAGTCGGGGGTTAGGCGCCTTGCTCAAGGGCACTTCAGCCATGAATGTGGAGGAAGGGAAGGTGCAGCTCACTCCCCACCACCACACATTTTTCCTGCTGGTTCGGGAATTGAACCAGTGACCTTCTGAAGCCGCTTCTCTAACTATTAGACCACGGCTGCCCCCAACTGTCTTCCATTATAGATTTGGCCATGTCTCTCGCTAAAATGGAGCCAGTGTGTTTGCTTTTAATATCCTCAACAATGACCATCTTTCCACAATTTTTGGTTTTCAAATGCTTCATAATCAATTTTTGATCCAGCTGACGCAGTTCACTTCATAATAACTCTGCTTTCATCTTGCATTTCACCCCCCTCCCCCCATCCCCCCAAATGGTGGATTTGCCTGACTTAAGTTTACTCCTGTTGCCATGGGTTTTCCATTGTAATAACAGCAAACAACTACATGACTTACAATCATATGCATGTAGAATTCAGATGTCTTGCTACTAAAATGAATATTCTGGAAGATCATCATTGGGTATAAATAAAAGTGATTGGAACAGGATTTATGTCTTCATCCACTGCATGCTGCACTCACCAGGGACCCCGAGATTCTCACAGACGTTTCTCCGTGAATTTTTTTTTCCCCATCCAAATATATTAGAGGTAATAAATCGCAAAGATCATGTTCTCCATTTTGAGCAAAAAGTAATATATCACTGGATAAGAATTAGAAAAAGATGGCTTTGCAAATTGAGGACGTTAACGATATTACATCAATGCAATCAAAGTGTTTGGGTGACACCTTTCTCTAAATCAGATCTCACTTTCACACCGTTTTACAATAAAACACTCCAACAGCTCAGTGTTCAGCCTTCTGATTTCATGGCCATTTGGAAACAATTTTAGCATCTGCAAAAGAAAAAAAACAATTTGGCTGTGATACCATCAACATTCTTCAGAGTAATAGACTTCAGGAGATCGCTCAGTGACAAAGGTCTCTCCTTCAGAGATCATATCACACTCTGTATCTCTCCTTCACATACATACTCATACACTCATACACAACAGGCTTCAATGGAAAGTTTGGTTACTCAGAGGTTTGGTATTAAAAATACAATGCTGTATGTTGTGAAGCCAAACTAAGTGACCTAATCCAGTTAATATTGCATTTTTTATGAATCTGGCAGTGCTGAAACAGTATCTTGTTCTCTCATCACTGTCGTTTATGATTTCATCAAAGCCGGTTATGAAATACCGTTCAATTGAAGTGTGATGCGGCTTTTTCGGTCCTTTTTTTTTAGAGCACCTTTGATATGTACGGAAAAAAATGATACCACAGAGTTTCTGCTTCCAAACCCAAAGTAGAAACAAAATGTTTAATCAAATATTTCTTGCAGTACAAAACATTGGGTTTCGCACTAATTTGTTACATCATAGGATTTGATCTAACAAGTCCATCTTGTGGCACGGTGGCGTAGTGATTAGCACGTCCACCTCGCAGCATGGAGGTAATGGGTACAAGTCCTGGGCTTGGCGAATGCATTTCTGTGTGGGGTTTGCATGTTCTCCACATGCTTGTGTGGGTTTTCTCCGAGTACCCCAGTTTCCTTCTACATTCCAAAGACATGCACATAATTGCCCCTACATGTGAGTGTGAATGGTTGTTTGTGTTGGCCCTGTGATGGTCTGGTGAGCTGTTCAGGGTGTACCCTGTCTTCGCCCAAAGTACCCTGTCTTCGCCCCGTGACTCTAGTAAGATTAAGCGGTTCAGCATATGACTGCATGAAGTCCATCTTGTTGATCAAACATAAGAACATGCAATTTGGAGCTAAAGATAGTCACATGGTTCAATGGCATTGCATTTATCTCGTTGCCATGTCCAAAAACTTTTTCTTTCAATGTAAAAAGCCCTAGCCCGAGATCCTCTTCCAATAAATAAATAAATACCCCCTTACAGAAACTTACACACACTTAAAATTGTTCAAGATTACTGTTTTCTAGACAATTCATTTAAAAATTGTAACCTTATATAATATGCACATTAATATACAGCAAATCTATTGTATACCTTGAAACGTTACTACTGTCAATGTTGATGGAGAAAATCTCCTGGTTTGATTTCCTCTAGCTCCAAGACTGGCCTTAGGCTCCAGTTCTTCTTACTCAAACGTCAGCCATTTCACAAAAAGAAGCTTTGTGTTAATGGCATTCTCATTTCTAGCGCCTCTTTATTTTCGACACAGTACCGGTGTACCTGACCAACTCATGTTTTCTCCACTACTAGAATGAATCAACATCAAACACTAGCGTTTCAAACACAACCTTTAACTTTCAATCCTTTTTCAAACCTGCCAATCATATGCTGGATTAAAATAAATCCGAACATTCTTGCCTACAAACCTCTCAGGAAATTTTTTATGTATTACTCAAGGTAGGAATTTTTTCCTTATCAATAATATTTTCACCTGCTGCTGGGCCCAGATAGGAAACAGTAGCGTATGTATTAGCTACCCTTATCTTTTGGTTGTTGTGTTCCAACTATTACATGGATGAATCCATCTTAAACCATAAGAAGCTTATAGTGCCTCTTAAACTGCACCTTATTGATATGACATTCAGATCAAATACACATGTCTCTGTACTCAAAGTACAGCAGTCTCATTTCATGGGAAGTGTAGTTTGGGGAAATGTTCAAAAATGTGGAGATAAAGTTCCAACAGTGGGCACATTTTGTGGAAAGTCTTAGAGCTAGTTTCATGAAACTCTAATGCTAACTTATATTTCTCAAATATGACTCTTGATAAGGCTACCGTAACCTTACATTTGCTGAGTTACTAACTTTAATTAAATACTGCCTACTTCCAAACATTTTTTATTTTACAGCATTTTGCAGAGGCTGTTATCCAGAGTGACTTACAATTATCATTTTTATACAACTGAGCAATTAAGGGTTAAGGGCCTTGCTCAAGGGCCCAACAGTGGTGATACTAGGGATTGAACCGCTGACCTTCGGATCAATAACCCATCGCCTTTACCACTAAGCCACCGCTGCCCTGCGGCACAAACAAACCTGGGGCACAGGACAGTGATAAGGGCAAAACAGGCAACTCTGTCTTGCGCTTTCCACTCTAGCTGGCTCCAGGCATAGCCATTCTCTTGATGTCTGCATGAAGGTCCTGGGGCCTACTCTTTGTGTGCCCTAAGGTTTCCAACACAGGGTCTGTCTGGTGATGTTGATTGCAAGCTTGCAAAGTGTGGGCAATCCATCTCCCATACCTTCTGAAGAGTTTACCTTTTACTTTTTTTATCAGCCAGAAGTCACTGTTGTTGATTGTAGGCCAGCAGAGCTGGTGGATTCTTCTCGGGCTATCTGGTGAAAAGCTTGAAGTTGGTTTGAAGAGAAAGGTTCCTGGAGCATTAGATGTTTGGGTTTTTTTTTTACCTGCAGCTGAATAGTTTTGGCGTTGCCAATGCTTGCTCTCAATTTTGCATCTATTCCACTCTACATGTCAACGAAGCTGTCGAGGTAGGTGTAGGCAGGCCATTCTTCCAATGCATCTGATTGATTTGTCATTTGGTTCAGGAGACACCTGATGAGTACTTTCTTTGGAATGAACAGGAGCATGATGCCTCTGTAGTTGGAACAGTTGTTGAGGTTGTCTTTTTGCTCTCTATCCAGTCTGATGGAACTTGCTGCTCTTCCCAGATCTTTTTGAAGAGAAGGTTATGCGTCTGCACTGTAGAATCGAGGTCAGTCTTGAGTGCCTCTGTGGGAATGTTCTTGGGTCCTGCTGCTTTGCCATTTCACAGTTATCTCAAGGCATGAGGATCTCTTCTATATCTTCATTATCTTTTTTTATGCTGTACATCAGGAGAGTCCTGGTCTGTTCAATAATTCTTTTAATAAGTGTTGTTTTCCCTGGCCTTGGCACTAAAGACCTCCATTTGGATGGTGACATCTCTCTGGGTATTTCTATAGGACAGCCTGGAGCATCATCTTTGGTCTTCTCGTCACTGTCATTTGTTTGCGCATCGAACTGGATTGTTGGATGTGGAAGCTGTTGATAATCTTCGTGAAATTGAAGGCTGCTGTCATGAACTTTGGTCCAAGGACCAAAAGGAGTTTTTCTTCACTCCTCTTGTCCAGAGCATAGCATCATCTCCTTTGTAGCAAGTCTTTTCTGGACTCTACATTCTCATTTCTGCTGCAACTAGTGCCATCTTGTCTGGATCAGACACAGTCCCCACTTTCCATGTTCTCACGGTGAGCGTCAAGGATCCTGAGTCTTCTGGATATCACTACGCAGCTTCATACATGGTGGTAACAGTAACTCTGCTTTTTGTTGGGTTGCATCACACCACCCAGTCATTGATTACAGCAGCATGCCCTGTTGTGTTTTACTGCTTAAATAACAGGTTGCTGAATTTATATAACTGACCACTTGGGGCCTGTCGCTGTTGAAATGGCTTATTGTTTATTTTGCCTTGTAGTTTGCGATGGAATATTTCTTAGTGGAAGCTTGTAGCCACTCATAAAATCATTCAAAACCAGCATAATGTGTCAAATTGATGCCTTCTTTGGTAAGCAAACGTGTAATCAGAGGGACAATGGAGAGCCAGCCAGTCATTACCGCAGCGTAATGACTATTCATAGCCGCAAACACGTTAGGAGCACCACGTGTTAGCATTTCAGTGAGGCTACGTTTCTAATTATGCACCTACATGTGAACTGCTTGTGACGTAAATATCTCTTGAAAAATCTGGCAACACCCTATAAAGCAAGAACTGTTGGGCGTTTTGGTACTGTTTCAGCCCTTGGAAGTCACCTTAATCAATTTTGAACATAGACTTGCAGCTGAAATGTGGTGTAATCTTTTTCCCTTTGTGCACTGGGATTTTCTGAATGCATGTTTAATTCCTCATCCATGTCTATATATGAGTGCCGTAAAGAAATATAAAAGTTTAAAAGAAAAAAAAAAGAGCGATCACAAATAGAAAGCTATTGCATTATAAGGAATGTGATAGTTAATGCACACCAGATTATATCTATGCCACGGATGGTGACCCCGGAAACTAAATATCTATTTTAATCGACTTGGTCATATACAAACATAAAAATTCAGAGACTGCAGAGCCTCAAATTACATGTTACTAGAAAAAGATCCCTCCGTTACTCCCTGAACAATCGTTATTAAGCAATCTTTTGATGACATCAATGTGGTTCTCCTAGACCTCCCCTTTTTGAGCCACTTGAAGATTCCCTCTTGAGTGCAATTTTAAACTTACTTAGAACAATATGATCCCTGGCTTAAAACAATACCATTTAGTACACAGTAACGTGTTTTTACTAAAACAAAAGCAATGCTTATTTGGTATAGTTCTAGCATGATGTGATGTTTAAAACACTAACTATACATGAATTCTGCATGGGGCATATAGCCAACGTGAAGCAGTTAACGAAAAACACTAACTTAAATTCTCTGCTTGAATGAATGGATACTCTATATGAATTCTATACACTGTAAGCTATTTTATTAAGTACATGCTTACTCTAGATCCACAACTAGACATGAATTTTTGTGTATAGATGAGAATCATTATGACTGAATCTCCAACAAAGTACTAATCGGACGGATGGTTTATTTACATTGCAGCATCCTGAATATTACTCCAGAATTACTCAATTTAAAATGTTTGGGGGATAGCCAAAATGGAACCAACGGACGGATGAATGGGTGGATGTTTTGGTGGATGGGTGGGCAGATGGCTTGGTGGATGGCTGGATGGATGAATGGGTAGATAATTTTCATTCTACATTATTCTTATGATTTCTGTCTTAATTCTGGAATATTTCTCTAGAAAACAATTCCTGAATCCAAAAGTATAATATTCTAGCAATAAAAAGACTGGATGGATGGATGGATGGATGGATGATGTGCATTCTAGACCAACCTTAAAAAGATGATGTTCGTTCTAAGTCTAAAACTTACAAATCCAAATCTTTGGAGCAAAGCCAAGATGTCTCCTTACATGTTCTAGAAATCAAATTAACTTGGATGGAATTCACAGTTGGATGGATGGACAGATGAATGGATGGACAGTTATAACTCCTTGTTATAATTGAACAATATGTATTGGATGGAGGATTTACATTCTAGATAATTGTTAAAATGACTATATTAGTTTGCTAGAATACTTATCTTGAATAGCTTCTCATGAATCTACACGTTTGGACCACAACCAAAACTGCTAATGTTCTAGTAGCCTAACAAAATGAACTAGATGAATGGAGAGATTTATTGTCCTTCAAGTATGTTTTAAAGTAGCTGTTTATGTCCAAGTCGAACAATTAGACAGGAATTCTTCTGTTTGGGATACAGCCAACACAGTTGATGTTCTAGTATGAAGACTTTCTAACTATAAGCTCTAAAATTTGGGTAATTTCCTAAAATGCA
This sequence comes from Tandanus tandanus, assembly GCA_039654325.1. Classification (NCBI taxonomy): domain Eukaryota; kingdom Metazoa; phylum Chordata; class Actinopteri; order Siluriformes; family Plotosidae; genus Tandanus; species Tandanus tandanus. Next base: position 4,989,345 of record JBCNYH010000005.1, read on the forward strand.
ATTTTTTTTTCCGTCACTGGATAATGTGAATGAAGTATCGGCCAGCACAGTCTGCAAAGCGTTTGTTTTTCCACAGCAGGACTCAGGAAGTGATTTGCCAAAGTTCAGAAGTCGATCTCAGGCAACTAACAAACATAAATTGCACAATGGGGGGAAATTATTAGTGCTGCTTCTAAATGGAAACAATTACAGAGGGCTCCAGTGAATGATGGTTTGGAACAAGAAGAGCGACACAGATGACTGAGATTAAAATGTAGAGTTAAGTCATTTCTTAGGGATTTATGGCTAATCTCCAGTGCCCACAAATATCACTCCTAAAAACACAGTTTAAATTAAAATTTAAAGTTTTAATGTTTAAACAGGCCAGGTTTAAAGGTTATACAGGACTTTAAAACCATAAACCTTAAGTCACTGTTTTAGATATAAAGCTCACAAGCATAATCCATAAGAAAGTTCATAACTTATCCAAAATATTTAAAATTGTCATATCCAATTCCCACCCTTCAAGTATTGCCTTCCCTATCACACGACCACCACCGACCAGGGAGGGGTGTAAGCATGTACATACCCCCTCCGTGACATGCGACGCCTCCACCCGCCTCTTTTCGAACTGCTGCGCATGCGTATTTGGGGGCGGCCTAACACACTCGGAGGGAAAGCGCTATTCGCTCCCTTGTACAAATGAGCTCTCAGACGCCCATGATTGCCTGGTGATCGCTGTGAGTGACAGGGAAGTGAGCGTATGCCATCCCTCCCTCCCGTGAGAGCTCGGCCAATTAGCTCC
>JBCNYH010000005.1:5017830-5027830 GCA_039654325.1 Tandanus tandanus
GACAGATAGCATGGACATGTGAGTCTACAAGAGCTACAGAGACAAAACACACACACACCACACACACACACACACACGCCATCATTTATCTAAACTTACTGGCCATTTTTTTACAGGTCGTCCTACCTCCGATATACAGTATAATCATTCCATCTGTGTTAATCTATTCAATTACTGACATAGAAATCATTCTGTTCATTTATAGAGGGAAGTGGTTTCTTTATGTGAATACCACGTCATTCCATTAACACAAGTTCAGAGAAAGGACACATTAACCAAGAATGCCCATTTACTCATTAATGAGATGTATCTGCTTCCCAGGGGCAAGTCAGTGATACTGGATGTGTTTGGCCACCTGTCCAATTAGAAGGCCAGCTGGCGCTAGAGATTTCACTCCTCCTAGCCCTTTAATGATGACACCACTTTGTTCTTAACGGTGTAAAAAGTCCACCTGTTCCTGTAAACATTCACAGATAGAAACGTACTATACCACAACACTACATACTTTCCAAATCCGAGACGGGAACATTCCCACGAGGAGACTTTTATTGGGTATGTGTTATTTTTTTTTTAAAGGAGTCTCCAGTCTAAAAGCTTTGTAACAGTCAGAGGTAAAACATTTCTGACATATGAAGTGCTTTGAGGTTTTACAGTATTTTTTTGTTTAAATTCAAATAAGAAGATGCAGCTGCTTGGAAAAGGACACCTGTTTATAGCTTGAATGGAAAAAAATACAATATTTAGAGTATAAAATTGACTTCAAAAAGTTTACTAGACTGAAAGAATGACGTCTTTATACTTTCTTGGGGATCGTATATGACATGGAAGGGTTGTATCTAAGTGACAGCAGGGCTGTAGTCAATCAACCCTGGGCGGGACTATTCTAACTGAGCTCTTTATTAATTACAGTTGGCTCATTTATTTGACTGAGAGACAAGGGGGCAAATACTTTTTCACACGGCTGAATTTTTTCCGGCGGCATGGTGGCGTGGTGGCTAGCAAGAATTTCCTGGGGTCAGGCATTTCTGTGTGGAGTTTGCATGTTCTCCCCACACTTGTGTGGGTTTCCTCCAGGTACTCCAGTTTCCTCCTACAGTCCAATGACATGCACATTAGGCTAATTGGCTATTCCAAATTGCAAAGTGTAAGTAGTTGGCCATGCAACGGTCTAGCGAGCTGTTCAGGGTGCATCCCGCCTTCGCCCAGATAGGCTCCGCCTCCCTGCAATCCTAATAGGATTGAGCGGTTTGGAAAATGTGTGAGAAAGTGAATTTTTATGCTTGAATGAATCAAAAGATCATTTGAATTCAGTGCATTTCGTTCACGCAAGTTGTCTTTTGCATCATCCGAAATAATAAAGTGTTACCAATAAACAAAAATAAAGGAAATAAGAAAGGAGGCCGATACTTTTAAATATTACTGTATTTTAAGTTACACACTCTAACTCCACCCACCCAGAGGAATTTGTTTTCTCTGTTACGAACGGGGGAGCGTGTGTTGACGAGGAAATACTGCGTGTTTGCTGATAAAGAATTCCAGACCGTAGATGAAGGATTGCCACAATGACAGGAAAAGACAATCCTGCTAACACAATGTCCTTCACGGTGATATTAAAGTTCATGCTAGTACAGAGTGTGTGGGGCACCGTTTCAAAAGCGAAATTGAAACCAGCAACTGATGCTTCGTGTTACAGGATTCGCACAGCCTAAAACACACATCCAAGCACTGTTTTTATTCCATAAGTCATGAAGCACGAATGCATCATTTTCCTTTGATGCGAAGATGCAGGGTTATTGTAGCCACTCTGAAGCTGATTTAGATTTTATTTCCATGCTCCCGAAAGCATTTTTTTTCCTTTTATACCACAACAATTTGCCCAAATCTTTGTATATTTGTCAAGTTCTTTAATCCATTTATAGATACATATTGTGGTTAGCACGTCCACCTCATAGCAAGAAGGTCCCGGGTTCAATTCCCAGCCATGGCTGTTTGTGTGGAGTTTGCATGTTCTCCCCGTGCTTGTGTGGGTTTCCTCCGGGTTATCTGGTTTCCTCTCACAGTCCAACAACGTGCACAGTAGACTAATTGGCTGTTCGCCCCTAGGTGTGACTGAGTGTGAATGGCGAGCTGTCCAGGGTGTACCCCGCCAGGCTGTTATATCGCCCCTAGGTGTGAGAGTGAGTGTGAATGGTTGTGTGTGTGTGTTGGCCCTGCAATAGCCTGGCGAGCTGTCCAGGGTGTACCCTGCCCTCGCCCAGAGTTGGCTGAGATAGGCGCCAGCCTCCCCGCAACCCTACCCTGTACACACAGTCGTAATATGTTTTAGGCGGAAGTTGGTGTGTTGAAAGCAGAAAAAATGAGCAAGTGTTAGGATCTGAGTGACTTCCACAAAGGCCGCATTGTGGTATGCACTGGGAAGTGTCTACCAACGGTGGTCCAAGGATGGACAACCAGAGAACTGGTAAGAGTGTCAATAGTGCCCGAGGCTCATTGATTCACATGGGGAGCTGAAATAGTTAAATGTTGGCTGTGAGAGAAAGGTGTCAGAACAGGAGGTTATGTATTCACCAGCGTCTGTGTTTCTGTCTCAGTGGAGGGGTGGGGTATGGGCCTGGCAAGAAACGTAACATTTCAGATCCAGGAATTTATTAAAGGGTTTTTTTGACAAGCATTTATTAAAGATTTTTTTGTATAATCTGCACAAAAACTACTGATCTGATTTTCACCAAACTTGGTGAAGGGGTGGGGCCTGGGCCTGGAAAGAACCCATCACATTTTGGAGGTGATCCGTGCAGGGAATCATGTTGGAAACAAAAAAAAAAAAATTCCTGAAAGCCTGAAAAATCCATATATTTATTTAACAAAATTTCATCCAATGCCACTAGGGGGAGACATTTCATTACAGCTGTGCCAAATTATAGTAATCCATTAGTGCCTGGCGGAGGTACCTTGCACTCTATGCGTGCCCCTCTAATGGTACTGCAAAAGCATTCCAGACAGCTTTTTTTCCAGTATTTGTTTTGAAAAAGGCCCATATATGGGTGTTATGGTCAGTTGTCCACATACCTTTTGTTATATAATGTATTAACCAATCTGGAAACACAGTACTGAATGGAGCTTTGTTTGGTCCCAACTTCACTACTGCTAGAAGAGCGTGTGAGTGTATATTGGGCTTTGAAAAACCGATTTTTTTAGTGAATGTGATGTTCTCCAGAAGCCATGAGTTCTCCAGCAGCTTTGCTTTATTAAAAGTCATACACACAATACAAACAGCTGAAGAGCTAGCATGTTTTTTACATCAACTGCAACATTTGTTCCTTAATATTCAATAATAATAATAAAAACAAATACCCCAGCGATTAAAAACAGGAATTGTGTATACTATGTCACCAAATGGTAAATGGGACATGGTTCGGATAACGACTAGATGATTAAAATTCGCCAGATGTTGTCGTACAAACCAGTAAAATGATGCAGTGGCATCAGTAAAGCGAGTGCTGCAAGATAGCAAAGGAAACCCTGTCTTAACTTTGTGGGGTTTTTTTAATTCATTAGCTGCTGAGTTCATTTATAAAGTGTTACATCTCACTGTATTATTGGAGCTCTAAAATCGAATCGATCCTGACTTTCCAGTCAAACTTCTTAGCCATTTTTACTTTTACAACCAAAACACTAAAACTGCCCCTAAATTTTCCATGGATGAAAAAAAAAAATCAGTGCATCCCGAAAACACATGTCTCTCATCACCTGACTATGTTTATTTCCTCATGCTCTCACCATTTCCCTCAGGTGGAATTCGAATCAAAACCATTAGCCCTAACCATCCTCAACGTTACACACAAATAAACAACTCGTACTCACTTTTATGCCGAAGCACCACTGAATTATCGATTCGGAACGCTTACAGTGTGTTCTGGAACCTCTGAAAGCGGCACCTAGCCATAACTCAAGTGATGGGTGTATGTTAATGCACTTGATTGAATATGATATTGTTTTTTTTATTCAGTGGTTAGCACGTCCACCTCACAGAAAGAGGGTCCTGGGTTCGAATCCCAGGCTCGGGGTGTTTCTGTGTGGAGTTTGCATGTTCTCTTCATGCTTGTGTGGGTTTCCTTCGGGTACGCCGGTTTCCTTCGACAGTCCAAAAACATGCACAGTAGGCTAATTGGCTGTTCCAAATCGCCGCTAGGTGTGACTGAGTGTGAATGGCGAGCTGTCCAGGGTGTACCCCGCCTTCAGCCCAGAGTCGGCTGAGATGGGCACCAGCCTCCCAGCGACACTATTTAGGATTAAGCGGCTTAGAAAATGAATGAATGAATGAATAAATGTTTAGGCACTGGCTTAAAGTGGAGCTCGGAAAATGTTTGTGTTGTGTGTAAGTTTAAAGAAACGTGCACACGTAAAGTAAGAAAGGTGCAAGCGCACTCAGCGCCGACGGCGATATATTTTTCCTGCCATTTTCTTTATTTATTGGGTTGCCGTTGTGGGAACGTGAGCACAGACATGACCTCAAAATCAAGCTCGTGGCTTCACGACATTGTCATATGTATTTGGACTCCAGAGTTCCGCTAAAAACAGAAAAGGGATACAACTAAGAGACCCATTTGGACGGTGAATGCTTCTTGTCCAATAATAATCCAAGCCGATTAATAAACAGATGTTGTTGTCTGACAAGCAATACATCATTGTTGATAAGGTTTCTCTAAGGAACATTTACAGCAGTCTTCAGTGTCAGCACATGGTAACATTCACGAAAGATTTCAGACAAGTCATCGAGCCCTAACAGCCAATCAGCATCAACTCAGGCACGGACAAGCAACAACCATCAAAGTCATGTTACTTGAAGCTCTTGACGTAATGACGTAAAAATCGTTTCTCTCGGTCCTCACTTGTGCATTAAAAAAAAAATTCTAATATCCTATTATCTCCTAAAACGTGATAAGGGCTAATCTGCAACTCAACCTCAGCATCTGTTGAAGAAATTTTAAGGAATTTTAAGAAGAAAAAAGAGCAGACAATGGAATCTGAAACAATGAGTCACGTCTAGCTCAGCAATGCTCTCAGTTGCACCAATCAGAGGAAACCAGGATTAATGGTAATGTTAAGTCTTGCAGATGCAGATAATCCTGCGCTGATCTAATCCCCCAGTTCATTTATAAACATTGTTCACGGTTAAAATGATGAATTGTATCACTCATAAGGATTAACACTCTTTTTTTTTTATTGACGTCAGAACTAAAAAAAAGAAAAAACAAGTCTGTAACTCCTCATCAGCGTGTTTGCTGGCACCAGTGAGGTGCTGGGTTCGTTCAACTGAAAGGGAAGCAACCATAAACATCCAAAACACTCCGCAACACACCTTCTATTTAATAACTCACACCCAACACAAAAGAAACTCTTCACACAGACTTCTGGCTTCCAGAGAGACTCAGGTTTTTTTTTTTTTTCTTCTTCAAGTCAAGTCAATAATCACACAGCTCTTTGCTTGTGCCGTTTATTTGCCCTTGCTCCTCGTCGGTCAAAGCTCCATCACCATCACAAACGTGGAGCCGTTTGTTTTGGTGGAGCGGCGGTTTATTGTTTTTTCGGAATCCCTGAGTGTGTAATGTTCCAGGAGATTAGCATTTAGCTTGAGTTATGATCTGTACGTGAACTGGAATGTTCCAGAAGCTCGAAAGGCTAATGCAGAACCGCTTTATCAATCAGCGGAGACATGGAATATATCAGTCAGCACGGATTCAGACATTAAAGCCTTTGCAATATATAAAACACACACACACACACACACACACACACACTTTCTGTACCATGAAAAAAGCTCATATTTTCACTTTACCATCCACATGCCACACGCTTCATATTCACAGACCTTTGTGGCAGCACACTTCAAACACACACTTGCAGCTCATATATTGTACACACACACAGATTTAAAAAAAAAAATAGCAGAAGCTATTAGTGTAATGGTTTCCAGTAAAAAATTTTCCGTCAGGCCGGGCCGGTGCATATTGGCAACGTCAACAATTACCCAGAACACCGCTTAAACAACAGCAGCCAAAATTACAAAAACTATTTTGCAGCCTGAACGCACTTGAACACAAAGTAAATCTCCCTCCAAGTACTTTGTGTTTGAGAAATATAATCATGCATTAAAGCTCACTTTACTTTCAGCTCACTGCCCATCATGTGTCGCTCACTTCTCAGCTTATATTAGCATGGGTCTTGAACTAGCTGGATCTTTTCACGAGTTTAGCACAACTACGCTACTGTTGGCTGAATAACATAGTAGGTATGCGGACAAAAATCCAAAACGAAGCCAATTTTGATAGTAAGAATCATGTAAATATGTTAATTATTAAGGTTTTTATGGAAGTACATTAATTTGACTTGAAACTTATCCTACTATGATTATAAAACAATACACGCACTCGATATAACAGATAAAGCTGTGACGGGGCTCATCTACAAGGTTCATCGACAAGGTGCGCGTCTGTTAACCTGGAGATCGCCGGTTCAAATACAGGCTGATACCGCAGCTATCCGCAACCGGGAGTCCATGGGAGCTAATGGGTGGGGCAGTGGTGGCTCAATTGGTTAAGGCTCTACCTTCCTACCTTCCAAACAAACATTCATAAAGTTTTACATACCTAAAGTCAAGGATTCTTGTTTCAGGGTTTAGCCGGAGCCCTGAAGAGATGCTACGATCAAATTTTGCTAGCTTTGCACATTACTAACCCCAGCTTTAACCAACATTACATTAAATACTGGGTATTCCAAGGCAGCCGTGGTCTTACAAGTTCAATCTTTCAAGTGTACCTTGACCATTCTTTGTGTTTCAGGCCTCTTTACATGACGCTCTCATGCAGGGTAGATGCCTTGGTTACCTCGTTACCATATTTGACTACTGCCTGCCGAGATTTTTCTTCAATTAAACATTCTGAAAGAAGACTTTTTTTTATCATGTTTGTTCACATCATAAAATCCTTGTTCCTTGATTCATACAACACAGGAAATTGTTGACGCAGTGCTTCCAGATAGCGTGGTTTCCCTTTTCCATGAGGAAGTATTCAGTGCTTCAATCGATAGTGTTGTTATTTCAAAACACTGTGTATAACAGCCATGGGCCGAATACTTTCATTATTGTTCCGATAAGATCTACAGATATCACTCCAATGGATTTATGAAGAAACGTTTTCACAGCAGATTCATCTCTGTCAGAAAACATCCCCCTCTCACTCACACACGCACGATATAGGTCGCGTAGGCAGGCACGGGGTCAAAGGTCAGCTGTGTAGAACAAATAGCAGAATGAATTTCGCTATCTTCTCCTTCTGATGCATACCGAATACATACACATCAGTAACCTAGCTCAGAATCAGACATGCATACACACCTTTTAGGGGGTTGGAGCTGGGAGACAGGGATGCGTCTGATTTCAAATCACCCAGACAGACATTTAGACTTACAGTACGACGCACAAAAAGTGCCGACACATGCATACACACAAAAGAACATCATCAAATCAACAAATCAGCAGAACAAAGGCAAAGTCGTTTGTTTAGAACCGACAATAATGAGGTTTCCTGTGAGTGTATGGGTGTGTGTGTGTGTGTGTGTGTGTGTGTCTTTTGCAGTCTTTCTTACCCCTGATAGGAAATACTCAATGTGACGAGTCACGTCTGGCTTTAATCCTACAGAGAGAGAGAGGGAGAGATTTTGTGAAAGTAACTAAAGACAAAGGAGCCCTATTTTTTCCCACAATGCACTGCTGCTTCCACCTAGTGGTGATCTGAACACTGCAGGGTCACGAGTGCAAATCTATACTGTTCTCCATCACCATTCAAATCGGATGAGAGAGGGGAGAACTTTGAACAAGTTCTTGATATATTCTAAGGGTCATTCTGGGGTCATCCATATTCTTCCAAGTAGCATAAAATGCGCGCATGCACACACACACCCACGAAAGTGTATTGTTATGAAAACATGGGGTTCGAGCATGCATATGGAAAGTGTGTGTTCACAGATTTGCTGAGTCATCGATACTCATGCCGCGCACTCTCCTGTTTAAACAGTGCAACACCTGTGAAGTCGTTTGTGTGTGTGTTGTTTGGCTTAGTAAGCCGGTGTGTTTCCCAAGAGAAAAGAAGTGTTTATTACTGTAGGCAGACTCGATTGTCTCGGCTAGAGTAAACACCACATCCACATATTGTATCGGCTTTTTTTTTTTTTTTTATATGAATAAGCAGCACTGAGACTTTCAGTGTACGTGTTCTCAACTGGTGCTTTTTTCACCGCAGGCTCAAACATGTTGATGTTTACCGTTTCCTCACAGTAGCAGCATCAGTCTAATGGAATGCTAGCGCACTATATCAGTACCCTAGGGATTAGCATGTTCACCTAGCAGCGAGAAGATTCAGGGTTTGAATCTCGTCCAAGGGACTGTGCGGAGTTGTCAAGTTCTCTCCACTGGTTTCCTCCGGGTATTCGGATTTCCTCCCACAGTCAAAAAAAAACATGCATATTAGGTCAACTGGCTGCTCTACCTCACCCATAGGTGTGAATGTGAGTGTGAATGATTGTGTCTGTGTTCGTCCCGTAATAAACTGGCGACCTTTTCGTCTGACGTCAACTGGGATTAGTTCCAGCCTCCCCTGCAACCCTGACAGATAAGTGGTGTGGATAATGGATGGGCGGATTGAATCTCAAATTAAAAACCCTTCACCGTACATTCAAGGATATTTTCTACTCTGGAGAATCTAGAAGACTGAGACTTAAAACAGATACTTTAGTAGGCGTAAGAGGTGTCGTCCCCCCACCATTCGAACCACTGATAGTACCGGTACTCCATAATAGTCTAGAACATAACATACTACATAATGCTAGATTGTTTGTTCAGGTTGGGGAAGAGTGGTGTGTGGTGCTATACTGCTTCCACTATTTGTTTTGCACCAAACATCATCATCATGATCATCATCATCATCATCACCTTCTGATTGGTCCGGGGTTGGGTCGCGGGAGCAGCAGCCTAAGCAGTGAGGTCCAGACGTTCCTCACCTATGGTCATGAGCTTTGGGTCGTGACGGAAAGAACAAGATCGCGGATACAAGCAACTGAAACGACCTTCTTTTACAGGGTGGCGGGGCTCTCTCTCATCCGGTAGGAGCTTGGAGTACAACCGCTGCACCACACATTGTTATTATTATTGAAATATTACTAAGCTGTGCAGAGAAAGAAACTATTTTTAGGCAAAAAAAAAAAATGTCACATCACATACTGAAGTTAAAAAAAACAAACAAAAAATATTTTTTGAAATAATAGTACAGCTCCCACGTAGAGCACCATAGTGATTTCATATAGCTTGGATGGTTGTCCCGTGTCCTGTCTGGTGGCCGCATGTCCCACCCACAGGAGATTTAATGAGGCTGCCACAACACTGACCTGACGCTGACTGGCTGTAATGTATCGCTGACTTGCATGATGACGGGTAGCAATTTTTTTTTTAATTATGAAACTAAAACCTCCAAAAATAGAGGCTCGTACAACACCACTCAGACTCTTGCAGAATAAAAATAAACACAATCTAACTCCGGTAGCCAGACAAACCTGCAGGAAAATAAATGTTCAGGGAGAAAACACAAAAATCAGAAGCTTGATAGAACATCAACTAGTTAAACGGATAATTAAACAAACAAGACAGGTGATACAAATGAAAGCGTAAATTAGAAAGGCAGGAAAAAGCGAACCCGGGCTCGGACACCTATCAGTAGAGGCGGGTATCGGGAGCTCTGGTTATAGCCAGTGCCTGATTCTATATATTATATGTTTTGGTGCAGAGTTTTATGATTATACAATAAAATATTTTTCGATTTTGGGATGGGGGAGGTTGACATTTTTCAGTGCTCTGTGACTCTTTTTAATGGCAGTTTCATCCTATTGTTTAACTGGTGGTTGAGGAAAGAAGAATGCCACGTGTGAAAGCAGAGTAATTAGTCACACTACA
>JBCNYH010000005.1:5030766-5047385 GCA_039654325.1 Tandanus tandanus
TGGGGTTTTGAAGATGAGGTGCGCTGTCGGAGGCGTGTATAGAGACGTATGTATGTTCTTTCATCTTGAGGTTATACACACACACACACACACACACACACACACACACACACACAGGGCAAAAAATGGAGCACAGAAAACTTGAGTCATCTTAAAAGGCAGCCAGTCATTGGGAAAGAATGAGAGATGAGAAAGGGACAGGAAAAGATGTGTATGGGACAGTAACAGAGAGTCACAGGCAGTGTACGCAAGTCTTTTCCTTTGCTTCTGGAAATGGTTGCGTGTGTGTCACCCTGTGAGCTGTTCAGGGTGTACCCCTCCTTCGCCCAGTGTTGGATGGAATAGGGACCAGCCTCCCATCGACCGTAGTAGGATTAAGCGGTTCAGCAAATGACTGAGTGTGTGTATAACGGTGCAAAGTCCTCTGTTCGAAGTACTTTCAAATAGATATTGGCGTTCCTTTACCGAAAGTGTATGGGTTACTTGTTTTTCTTTGTTACTAACACATTAGCATCGGTTTAATTAGGCTCACATTCAAATTGATTTCATTACAATGCAGCCGTTACTGCATTTTATCAGCTGAAGCAAGAAATCAAACACCAAACTTCTTCATTCTTTAAGCCAAAGACACTACTAAAAATAATTAAACAGTTTTTGCACTGGGTCTTCGTGATCCAGTTCTTCGCGCCATTTTATCCAGCGTTCTGCTGCGACGGAACGAGGATGGAAAGATTCCGTTCGGCTGCTTATTCTCAGTAGCGTGAAACAACCTGATGTCATGCGTAGGAAGGAAGGAGCTAAAATTAGAGCAGTTTAAGCAAATAATTGTGCAGCTACTAGTTCCACTGAGTCAATGAGCAATACATCATGCATCATTAGCTAGAAATGATCTGCACATGCACGGCAACACTCAAACCTGATCTTTTGAGTACTGTATAAGATTATAATAAATAATTTTAGATTTTGTGTTTATTTTTAATGCAATGAGACTATCACTTCACTGTTTTCTTACCAGATTATTATGGGTCCTAGTATGTTGTCATTTTTAGGGTAGATAAACCATAAACAGCTAATATCACCACTCTCACTATTTTTTTTTTTAATGCTGGTTACAGAATACAAAGGAAACAGTAAGACCAAAGTTTGGTTTAAGTAATTCTGGGTGGGGCTGGTGGTGTAGTGGTCAGGGTGCTGGGCTCATAATCGTGAGGTTGTGGGTTCGAATCCCCCTTAGAACCCCACTGTGCTAAGACCCCTGGGCAAGGTGTGGCAGGGGGGGACTCGGAGTAGAAATGCTTCTCCTCCGCTTTGAAAGAAGTCAGTTGAGGTGGATTGGGCATCTGATCTGAGAATGCCTCCTGGGCAACTCCAAATGGGCAAACAAACCAAATATTTGAAAGTATGAGATTGCGGGTTCAAGCGGCCGGAATGAGTGGAGGTCATGGAGGCCTTGGAGATAGGGTGAGGAGCTCAGACATCTGTCCACCCTGTACTATGAAAGGATACCAGTAAAAATACTGGGAAGGTAACCTGTGATGGACTGGCGTCCCATCCAGGAGAAGTTGAACTCCTAGTAAGTTGATGCTAAGGAAACCAGGGAAAAGCTCCTGAGCCAGTAGGCTCGGGTATCAAAAGCCCAACAGACTTATCTAACCTTTTGAAACCTTTTGAAAGACCTTGTAAAAAGGCAACAAGCACCCCACAAACCCATAGTTCACTCGAATGAAGACCACTAATTGTTTTAGTGAACCAACATTCAGTTGTTTGGTGGACACCCAAGTATGAGTAGAGTCTACACATCTGTCAAAACGGCCAAACTATAGAAAAAATTTTTGCAAGAAAGTCGGACTCCTATCCCCATACCTTAAAAATGGGACTTACTCAGGGCTTTAAAGGGGAGATATTACACTTTTTTGACTCATAAAGGTTGTCACAGTGTTGAATAACCATGTTTGACGCCAACATGGTTAATTATACTTAAAGTATAAGTATAAATAACAAGTTAGCACATGTGTTAGTTTTCCTTCTGAGCTGTTTAAGCTAGTCGTAGACACAAAACAAGGTTTTTAGTGGAAAAAAATTTTTTTTTGCGGGGCACACTAGTGCATCACAGCATGCTGGGCCTTCTAATTACTTGGAATTCCCCCAATGGCCCCACATGCACAGCAGTATCTCTGCCCATCCTGGTCTGCTTCATTTCCAGGCGATCAATCAGAGGAGAGTTGGCACAGTGAGCGGGAAAAAAATAAATCAGAGGATGAAGCCAAACAGGTCGTCCAGAGGATGCGCTCATAAATCAGGGTTTCAGGAGGAGGTGGGGAAGCAGCTTCACTGAGGAGGTTTTTTTGGATTACGAATCGTAGTTTGGTGCTTCATTGGTGTCTGAAATTGAAAATAAAGAGCTGGAAATTGGTATGATATCCGAACTTTAAGAAGTTGCACCTTTTATATATATATAAAACGTCTCTTGTTGGATACAACTTACTTCCTAAACTGTGATCTAAGGTTACACAGCACGGTGGCATAGTGGTTAGCAAACCCGCCTAACAGCAAGAAGGTCCTTGGTTTGGTTATCGGGCTCGAGCGTTTCTGTATGGAGTTTTCATGTTCTACCTGTACTTGCGTGGGTTTCCTCTGGGTATTCCGGTTTCCTCCAACAGTCCAAAGACATGCACATTAGGCTAACTGGCTGTTCCAAATTGACTCTAGTTGTTGTGTGTGTGTGTGTTGCTTTGGGATGGTTGGGCCTTCAGCCAGCGTCGGCTAAGATAGGTGTCAGCCACCCTGCGACCCTAATAGGATTTAGCAAATGAGTGAGATGAGTGATGAGTGAGCTAAGGTACTGTGAGTGATTTAAGTATAAATTAGTTCATATTCGTATTGATAAAAGAGGCCTGTTAGTTTTTATTCTAAGTTTTTGTGTTATTCTAGTTAACTAAATGCATTACGTTCATTAGTCATTCATCCGCCCTCGAAAAAAAACAAACCAAATCGTGAGCGTAAAATATGATCGCTGTCAGATGGCTGTGTTCTGATAACTGTAATGGTCTGAATGGAAAATTAAAATGAACCTGCTCACTGTGTGCTGTGCCAGTGACAGTAATGAGGTTAATATCAGAGATTTTATGATTGCTCCCCCTCCTATGTATGACCTAATCTACTGGCAGTGTGAGCCTTAGCAACTAGATCAGGTTCTGTAACAGAGCAACGCGCTCGTCTGCTAGACCCTCGAAAACACAAGTATTTGCATGACCATTCCCAAGGAAAACATAACCGCGAGGTCAGCCTTCGTGAATATCATATGCTAAGCTTTGACGAAGCAAAGCGATGTGGGCTAGCTATCAGTTTTAGGCTTCACAGGTCCTCTTTTATCACGGAGCAAAAACACTAGGCCGCAAGCTGGCTAAGCACACAAGAGCTTTAAAAAAGACGTGTGGCTGGAAGCTGCCCAATTCTTAAAGCCTATAAAATACAGAGCAAGCACGCTAACACTATAGCGTTGCCATAACAATTGGAAAGAGCACTGGGATGAAACCAAACTAAACAAACGCTGAGATTATTTTTGGCTGATGAATAAAATTCACATCAGGACACTCGTCTCAGGTGAACTGTTTTCCACACAGTCATCAGTCATTGTTTTAGCTAAAACCCATACAGTCATGAGGAAGCCATAAAACTCATCAGTATTGCCAGCTAATTCATCACAGCTCAGTGAAACTCTTCAGGTCATTGGTTTATTAGTAAAAAAAATAAAAAAATAAATAAATAAATAAAAACCTTACCTGCTATGTGTTTGATAAATTTTGAATATTTGGTGTTAAAATGTTCATCGTCAAAGAAAATTGAAATTTAAAAAATGTGACAATAATCCTAGTCAAAGCTTCCCTCTTATCGATTATTTAAGTCGAACACATCAAATTTTTCTTCCCTTCGTTTTCTCGACATGTCTGATTTATGAAGCGTATAACTGTAAAGTTTATTTTAATTAGTGTGCACTGTTATATTTGGTGCTCTGCCTCATTCTCGTAGTCGAGAATAACAATCCGTTCGTAGAGGATATGTCTAAATTATCTAATTGGGACAGCATAACATTACTACCTATCAAACCCCCCTCCCCCCCCCCCCGGAGTTGATCAGATTTGTCTGAATACCAAGTGATAAATACTTCTACACAATCTCCCTGTCAGTGTTTTATAGCAAACTCATGTTCTCTTATGGAGAATTTTAGTCGTCAAAGCTAATTACCGGTCAGTGAATATTTCAAAGAAAACTCCAAAACCTCAATAACTAAAAAATGCTGCTCGCATGAGTATTCCTCCTACCAGGTCCCAGAAGCTCCAGATGAAAAATATTGTTTTAACTAGGACACGATTGACTTATAATTGGCCTTCGCCTGCTAAATATTAAAATAGCTCCCATTTTCTGGACCAAAAAAAAAAAAAAAGAAGAAGAAAGAAAGAAAGAAAAACCCCACAGCAGTCGAACTGCCATTACAGTTTGAAGGGAAAAAATTAGAAATGAGTTCTAAGTTAATGTAAGAGAGTTTCTTAACTTAGGAATAAGGTGTAAAGTTATATTTAAGAGGGGCAGCATGGTGGTGTAGTAGTTAGCACGTCTGCCTCACAGCAAGAAGGTCCAGGTTTCAAGCCCTGGGCTCGGCCAGGGCGTTTCTGTGAGGAGTTTGCATGTTCTCCTCGTGCTTCTGCGGGTTTCTTCCAGGTATCCCCCCCTCAAGTGTCGGCTGAGATTTGCTCCTGCCTCCCTGCGACCCTAATAGGATTAAGTGGTTTGGCAAATGAGTGAGTGATTATATTTAAGAGAGTTCGATATCCCCAGTAATCACTGTTGGATCAATAGGAAGGAAGTGGAAACTGCATTACATTACTCAATCACTACCTAGAAAAGTCCCTTCACAAAAACTAGACAGATGATGGAAGCCATAAAGAGTTTACTTATTTTTTTATTGGCTGGACTCAACCTAATGCTGGCCGGTCCTCAATTAATACCATCCCTATGAAACACGGTGGTGGTAGCATGATGATATGGGGATACTTTTCATTCCCAAAATCTGGATTCTAGTCAGTCTAGTCAACTGTAGGGAAAATGGGTGAAGAAAAGTACAAGGAGATATCACCAGAAAAACCTGCTTTACTCGGTTACAAAAAAAAAAACCAAACCTAAGAAGAAAGTTCTGAGGCCAAAGCAATGCAGAAGTAGTTAAAAGCAAAAAGGTGCACGTTCAACATATCTCTGCTCAAACTGCTGCCCCACAAACCCTGACCGAGTTGGGCAGCAGAAAATGGATAGATGGATTGATGGGTGGGTGGGTGGGAGGGTATGTTAGTTGGTTTATACATAGCTCTCTTAAAATCAAAATAAGCGCTTGTTGTTGGTCTCTTGGTGCTCTAGAGGTTTATATTTGTATATAAGTTTACATTAAAATGTGTCTTTAACTTTTTAGTTTAATTGAAGAAAAGACCTTAAATCATTAGGTGTCAAACTCACACCCGCGGGCCAAATGCAGCCTGCTGCCTCATTTTATGTGATTATATGATTATCGTACATTCTTTACATCAACCATTACCATGAAACCTAATTCATCATCCTTCCACTAGGTGGCGGCAGCCTATTTCAAGTAAACAGCTGGTCACCCATGACTCAAGAAAGATTGCACGCTAGCTTGTCGCTGTTAAGCCCTTTTAGAATAGGTGTCCAGTGATTATTCGGCCCTCGATCACCTTTAAATTTAGTGATGTGGCCCTCAGTGAAAATGAGTTTGACTCCCCTGCCTTAAATAGACTAGACACACAAAACTACCCTAGTAAGGTTTTTATTTTTATATTTAAAATTTTAATTCTTACAACTAGGAAACATTAACGTTAAGAGTGACACTGATTTGGAGCTTTGCTTGCACTGAATAGGTTTCTTGTTCTTTCCTAAGCACAGGTACACCCTCGAGTTCACCTTTAATACGTTGAATCAGTGAAATTTTACGGCTATATCTGGGTTGCCGTATAAGTAACAGTTTTGCCTGAAACTCTTTCCACATTTAAACCATGAAGCAGAAGCCTTACAGACACAGAAATATTCTTTAAAGGACAATATATCTTCATAATTCACAGCCTGGGTTCAAAACCACCACAAAATTTAAACGCTCTCCACTGTGTGCTTGGTGACAGCTCGCACCCTTGATATAGGAACCCTAAATATTTTTTTTTATTCGATCATATAATGATAAGTGATACGATATTTACACCAGTGTCGTAAAAGCCTGTGATGTTTATAGCTTTTTATTTCTTGTGACACAATGCGACTCTCGTCCCAAAATAAATAAGAGTGTTTCGTCTCAATCAGTAGGCGCGAGCTCGAAGTTTATGACGAAACGTCTGAGGTTTATTAGTCCCACCAGCCCATGAGTAGCAGGATATCACAAATCAGGGGAAACCTAGAGAAAGTGGGGCACTCTGCTACAGTGAGACATAATGTGCACTGATATCGACCTGAGATTAGCTACTAAAATAACAGACCACCATAGGAGAAAATTCGCTAATTCAGTTTAATCCAGTACTCCTGATTAAGTTCATCAGTAACTGTAATTATCCAGTGGTTAATGAGTTGTATCAAGTGTGTCACAGCATGAAAAAAATCAATATGGTCGAATCTGAGTGCACTAACAAGAACTGTTTTTGTTCCCTCGGTTCATAAACACAAGTCCTTTTCTGAGTCAGTCCTTATTGCTAAAAACTTTGTCATGCAAAACTTAAAGAGGTTTAGCAGAAGTCCACATCTACACATATACATCCCGTATACACTCAGCAGGTGATACTCAAGCGTCAGCAAATTAAGCCAAGATTGCTGCAGCAGAATTTATATGAGGAAAGTTACATGTATTCAGAATCGGGTTTTGCGCTGTGTTAAGTTGATTTCCATTGATTCATCTTCATCATCATCTTCTTCTTCCGCTTGGTCCGGGGTCGGGTCGCAGGGGCGGCAGCCTAAGCAGTGAGGTCCGGACGTCCCTTTCTCCAGCCACTTTCTCCAGCTCTTCCGGGGGGACAACAAGGCGTTCCCAGACCAGCCGAGAGACGTAGTCCCTCCAGAGTGTTCTGGGTCGACCCCGAGGTCTCTTCCCGGTCAGACATGCCCGAAACGCCACACCAGGGAGGCGTTCCGGAGGCATTCTAATCAGATGCCCGCACCACCTCAACTGGCTCCTCTCAACTCGGAGGTTCTACTCAAAGCTCCTCCCGGATGGCCTGAAAGGCAAAGTTCTCGATTTACCCTTTGGTCTATGTTCCAACCCTCACCTATGGTCACGGACATTGGGTTGTGACCGAAAGAACAAGATCGCAGATACAAGCAGCTGAAATGAGCTTCCTTCGCAGGGTGGCAGGGGTCTGCATTGATTCAGATGAAGTAAATCCCGTCTTCACATATTTACACTTTTTCGATATTTGTCCAGAGTAGAAGTGTCTGAGACAGATTTTTTTTGATAGCATTTTGATGACTGTCTTTAAACACAACCAACTGCCTTTAAAGCCTGAGAAATTGACAGAAAATGCTGACGGAAGCAAAATTAGAGCAGTCGACGAATAAATGAATAAAAAATGTGAAGTGTATTGCTACATGAATATTATTAGTTGTAATCACCACATGAGTCACTGCATATCAGTTTATTCAACGTCTTAAAAAGTGTAAATAGCACTCGATGCAGCACATAGTGTTACTTCACATTCAACACTGACTTACATCATACAACCGGTATAAAACAGGTCGAAAAAACAGAAAATCAGACAAATTCCCAGGACAGCTGTGGGAGTGTCATACGAAACTCAGGTGTTGTATGACGGAAACTGCCGTCGTCATGATAGGCATCCGAATTTCATACACTTTTTTGGCCCTATGATTACTCTACCCTAAACCCACGGGACTTCCTTATATACCCATGCGTATAATTTTTTATGACAGAGCTAGGTTCAGCAGGACAACAGTCATATATCAACCGAGTATCACAGGAATCTTGTACAAGTAGTTTTTTATTATAATTTTTATATGAACATCATATGATTCGACTTACAGGCCTGGCCTATTAGCTTCAAGACAGATGTACAACATATATTTTATATGTGAACGCAACTACGCAGCTTTCAAATCCACCTCACCCAAACTATTAGCTTTTAATCTATATCACATTCCCCAGTTTTTTTCCCCTGTGTATTTACATCCCAAAACTTATTTTTTATACCTATGTGTGCAATATCAGTCTCAAATCCTCACTACACGTGTAAGTCAACTCTGAATACACTATGTTAAACATCTGTTCATGCACCATTCACGTTAATTCATCGCTGCATTCTTTATACAAGCGCTAACACATGTACGTTCCTAACACATCATGTTAATGATTAAGGATTAAAACCTGATACTGATGCTTCTAAGTGTTACCTGTTGTTCTCCCTTCTGTACCAATAGGACTTAGCGGGATTCAATGACTCCTTCATTCCTAGCTATTACAATCTCCAACTAAAATAAAGGAATCCGGATTCGTAGCGTAAACATACCCACAAGGCAAGAGCAATACGTAAACAGTTTAGATTCCGCAACGAGAGAATACTTTTAATCAGCAGGAAAAATTCTCGATTTGGGGAGCAAATTAGCACCGCTAGCATCGGAAAACATGTGCTACTTCCTGTCCCAGCGGGAAATGATAAGAGTCATGAGTTGATTAGCTGAAATGACGGCTATTAAAGTAGCGCTAACGTTACTTTCATCATCTTGCCATCTTTGACAATACAGCTTGATGAAGCAAGAAATTACCGAAATGCTGCGCTGATCGAAAACGAGAGAGAGAAAATACATGGGGATTTGATGATCGCTTGGAAGGCAGATCAATTTAAAGCAGAAAAAAAAACCTTCTCAACACAGTACATGCTAGTACAAATACAACTGGACAGGGACTCATACAGTGTCCGCGAGCTGAGCCACACAGCATGGATAATGTAGCAAATAGGCCCTATATGGGTACTGGTTAAAATTACCCATGTGCTCGTCTTACGAGATCGAGGCGTGACCAAATTACTCTCTCACTCATTTGCCGAAGCGCTTAATCCTAGTAGGGACATGTGGGGGCTGGTGCCTATCTCAGCCGTCACTGGGTGAACAGCTCGCCTGACCATCGCAGGGCAACACACACACACAACCACTCACACTCACATTCACACCTAGGGGCAACTTGAAACAGCCAATTAGCCTAATATGCATGTCTATGGACTGTGGGAGGAAACCGGAGTACCCTGAGGGAACGCATGCAAACACAGGAATTATAAGGGTGTCCTAAAATATACCACATTCCCGTAGAAAAATTAAGTAGACATTTGGCATTTAACTAGCATGTTAGCCTTCATGTATTTTGAATGATAGACATTACAATTATCAGATGATTTGCTTTGTTCTCTTTTTAAAGAATCACTCAACAGGGGACAAAAGCCTAGACAAATTGATTATTTATATATATATATATATATATATACACACACACACACACACACACACACACACACACACACACTTTTTTTAGGATATAAAAATGATTGTTTAATTGTTGGATTTACAGGTTTGCTAAGCTGCACATTTTGCTGTACAGCACTTAATTTTTACGAGGCAGAGCAGGCTTGTAAAAGCAGACATGGGCAGCTAGATCAGAGTTTTATTGCGCTTCTCTGAACTTGCCCATTTTAAAAATGTTGATCTTACACTTTTATAAGCCCGTGCTGAAAGTGTGTGTTGAAGAGATTTACATACATTTCCATCCAAATATTAATTATACCATAGCATGACTGTTTTTGTTTTTGTGTTCACAAAAGACACAAGGTGTGTCACAGCAAATATTGTAGAGACATTTCAGGTCTTCGGTGAGATGCAACTATAAAGAAAGAAAAAAAATTTTTTGCTTTATTTGACCAAAATATCTATATAATTTAAGTTACTCCAGAAACAACCAGTATATTTAATAATTTAACACTAACAACAACCACATTTCAACAACCGAATTTCAGTCTGGTGCACAAGTATGATGGGAAAGTGATATAGCAGTTATACTGTTATGCACAAACAATCAAAGCACCACTATAAATATATATTATTCTATCAATACCTACTGGATATGAACAATTGCATGTTCTGATACTGCTAGGACGTCACCCCATATACTAATAGTAGGTACATTACTACAGAAAACAAACAAACGTACAGTCAACAAAAAAAAAATTGGTTGTGAAGCATGCTGAGCTAATTGCCAAAGCTAGCTGGCCGGCTCTTCAGTTAATTTTAGACTTATTCCACAAACAAACAAAAAAATAAACAAACAAATAAAATTTAGAATGAATGTATTTGATGGTAAATTGTTTTTCAAAAATTATATATTTTTTCCTCACACCAAAAACAACTTTATTGGCCTGCTGTGTGGAACACTGGCGATAATGTGGGTCTGCATGCTAGGCTAAAAGCAATCCTGATCTTCCGTTAAGTATGTGGTGGTACGAACTATCAAAGGTTTTATTTACATAATAAAAATGCTTTTGTTTCTAACAACCCAGTGGGTTTGGATAGAACAAAGCAGTCCAATCGTTCTCATTGTATATACCGATATCTATTTCAACGTATACCCACTCGAGATCGTGGGATAACTTAATTATTTAGTATTTAAATTGTGTTCCAAAGCTAGCTAGCATTGTTTCTGTAAGGATTCCTTTCACAGTTGGATATTTTCTGTGACTTTGTCCCAGTTTGCATGAGATTTTACTCAGTATATTACTAAAACAATGCAACACTATAGGTGTGAATATTTAATGCGAGTACTGTGTTGTTTTTGATGTCATATTTAATACAGTTGTTTTCATTATGGGACAATACTGAAGAAAGTCTTGAACTTATACTCACTACATGTCATCATTTATTCCCTACAATTTAATCCCTGCTTTATTTCTCTCTTTATTCACCACTACTTTGGGGCCTTCTTTCAAACTCATGTTTCCATTTAAGCTCCTTTTTTGGTTGTTGTCGATTGTGCGGTTTATTACTTAACAGAAAACTAATGTCACTTTTTTTTGGATGCCTTTTTAAACTCATGCTTGGCATATGATTTTATATACTGACTCTAATAGAAAAGTTAAAAGAATTTTAAAGGGTAAGTGGCTACCAAAATACTAGCACTAGCAGTGGCATGCCATCATACTGACTGACAGGGTTCGGATACGAAAAATTTGTTTAGCCCCATCATCCAAGTCGAAAAGGGATCTGATCCAAGGATGGCATAAACACTCTTTGGAGCAATTACTTGGGCAAAACTGAGGCCAGGCAGAATACCGAGCCAGACCAAACCAAATGTAGCAAAAGTCACCCTTGTGTCTTCATATACTTATATTTAAAATATATCTAGTGTATACATATATATATATATTTTTTTTATTTCACATAGAAATTTCCCCATGATGAGAAATCCGAATCTGAGCTATATACTGTATATGTATAAAAGCACAACATGAAAGAACTAAAGGTAATTTTTTTAAAGGTTTCAGCTACACATTGTTTACACAGTCTTACATTTTAGACTACATGAATTTATTTTTTTTTATTTTTTTTGGACACAAAATGGTGAGTTCATTAGTAGTACCTAATTCCTAGAAGTATACCACCTGACTCGGTCATATGAGGCTATCCCTAGACATTAGCTAGCATAGCTAACTTACAATATGAAGTACACCAAACAATTGTTTTTTGCATTTTAACTGTATTTTTATGCAAGTATCCAATTACATACTGGTTGTGATATCTTGCTTGGCTATGTCAAGCCTACCTACCCACCAAAATGCAATGCAATGGATAGAATAGAATGGACAGAATTAATAAAAAGGTAAGGATATTTTCAAAAAGTGTATTCGTGAGAAGAAGTTGTGCACTGTTAAATATCCAATGATCTGACTGTTTGCCAACAAGAAGGTTGCTACCTGAGCATCATGGGTAATACATTTTGGACAGTAAAACACGCTGGCCATATTCATACAACGACTGTCTCTTTCATGAAGACATCGAAGCAGACAGAGCATGTGAAATAAAAAAGTAAATGACTGGTGGAGCGAACACCCACATTCACTGACCTTTCTTGTGGCACCAACTGGTATATATAATGTCAGATCTTTGTTGTTGTATAATAGGGCCTAGTGTTAGGTAATGTTATGTTAACCGAATGACATGTTTACGCTAATACTACTAATAACACTACTAAGTTCATAACATTAATTACTCTGTTACATTAGTAGAGAAATTTGAATTTAAAAACGTAACTGTTCTGAGTCTTCGGACACACGCATGCTCTGTCTAACTTGAAAATAAAGTTGAACTTGTAATTATCTAATTAGATTCCAGCGTTAGACCTTGCGGAAAGTTGCTGTCTATGTAAATGTAATGATTATCGTAATATTACTTTACTTCAGTACAATTTACGTAAGCTCTCAAATGTCTAGTAATAATAACATGAACAATATATAGCTTGCGGACCGAGCGTGCACTCATGGACGGAGGACAGACAAACACATACAATTTCCTGCTGAACGAAAATCGGCACGTCACAGTACCTTCCGCGTGGCTCACACAAAAGGGAACAGATTCAAAGATAAAATTAAGTTCTTCTTGGAAAATTCAGCACAGATTTAAATTCCATCTCTGAAAAAATCATTAAAGCAACAGAGCTACTGAAGGCATTTAAAAGGCACATTATGTAAGATTAGTCTATTTGTTTATTTTTAATAATATATTTTTAATGGTTTGATATTTAAATGCTTCTCATCCACATATGCACAGAGTGCCGCCGCTGGAATATAAAATGGCCTGTAGAGTACTGTGTCTATAAAATGATTGGCAAGCACCGAAGGAAGCGCCGAAACATAAACAAGCTTACCGGAGCAGAATTCCATTTTCCAAATAATTTTTCTCAGTGAATGAATGCACTTTTGTTAAGGCCACAGCTTAATCCATTATTATATTCTCACTTTCTACACATTTTTCCTGATTATTTGTACAAATAAGGAGTTAAAAAAATTACCCATTGCACCTTTAATGTATGCAAGTGTGACATGCCTATGAAATACTATTTATTTTACAGAGATAACAGTTCTCTTCTAAGAATAACCCAGTGTTCATTATGCAGTAATCTGATTTGAATGCTTCTCAACAAACAAAAACACAACTCTGGAATTTATACAATTGGGAAATAAAAAATATGGATTGTACAGGTGGTACGATTTATACGAAAAAACATCCATTTTTGTAATGAGCTAAATTAAAAAGGCTCCTCAGCCTGCATGCCAGAGAAACAGGCTTAAGTTATTTGGGGGACGCACACACACACACACAGGATTTTACTGTTTTACTGCAGATCCTGTGTGTGTGTGTGTGTGTGTGTGTGTGTTAGTGGCCCACAATTTGGAAAAGAAGTTAATTGGACTATAACTGGCTGGTTTTGGCCTTACACATATAGGGATTATTTCTAATCAAGCCGTCATAAAACCAGTTTTGTAGTTCAAGTGTGTACTTTCACACTTTCTCTCAAGTCACGTCAGACCTTATGAGAATCATCACGTGTTATCTTCCCTGTTAAACTAGAATACTGGGGTCTTTTTTATTGGTTAGACATTTATAAGTTAAGACATAACTCAAGCCATGTGAGTCGAGATCTAGATAGATGAGAAAGGAATGTCATGGATCAAGAATGTCAGTGCGCACTAATTCTTGCCTGAGGTGGTGTGTATGTGTTTTGGGGGGGTTGTGCATTAAAAAAAACAAAGATATAAATGCTGTAAGTCTTTACTCTGGCTCCGCCCCTAACTATAAACCCGCCCCTTACCTTATCCTTAATTCTACCTAGGATTCCATGATTTTATCCTCACCGTGATCTTAAACTCCCCCACAGGCTAAGTACACCCCTCATCCCCTCAACCCTTGTCCCATTTCCAAGCCTCACTGCAACCACAACCACCATCCTAACCCTCACCTCCTTCTCTAACTCCTCTCCTTGTCATAAACCCAGGTCTATTTATAAAACACCCCATCATCCTTACCCATAACCCCACCTCTCATCCCAATTCCATAGTCTTTATCCTCATTCACACCTGTAACAATTGTACCCCTCTTCCCAACCCCAGGCCATGCTGGAACCACACAACTCCTAATCTTCTCCTTGTAATCCCAGGCCTCATTAAAATAAATTCCACATCCTAACCCCTGCCTACTTCACTAACTCTGCCTACTTCCTTTTTACAATCCAAATTCCTAGAGCTCACTATAAACACCCCACATTATAATCCACCATCGAGCCCAATCCCAGCCCTCACTGTACACCCCCTCCATCATAATCTGCCCTCTTCCTCAAGGTCCATCCTCTATGCCAGCACCAGGCCTAATTGAAAGCACACCCTATTACTACCTCCATCTTCCCCATCACCCCAATCCCAGCCCTTATTGTACACACTCCCAATCATAACCTGCCATCTTCCCCTAGCTCCACCCTTCACACCAATCCCAGCCCTCATTGTACACACTCCCAATCATAACCCACCATCTTCCCCTAGCTCCACCCTTCATCACAATCCCAGGCCTCATTAGAACCACATCCCATTACACCCCCCGCCCCCGAATCCTCCCCTATATCCACCCTTCATCCCATGTCCCTGACATTACTGTAACCACGCCTTTAATCGGAACCCTAATTTTTCCCTAGCTCCACCCTTCATCCTAATCCCAGGCTTCATTGTAACCTCATTACTCCCCCACATCCTCCCCTAGCACCACCCTTCATCCCTGGCTTTATTGTACACACCTCCATCACAACCCACCATTCTTCCCTAGCTCCACCCTTCATCCCAATCCTCAGGCCACACTGTAACCACACCCTACAGTGTAGCCTTTACGTCCTCCCTAATTCCACGCCTCAACCCAACTCCATGCTTTGTTGTAACCATCGTAACCCCACATCTGACTGTAACTACACTTCTTGACACCTCGTTGTAATCACGCCCTTACTCAGCCGCTCATCACAAACCCAGGCCTAACTCTAACTGCACTACTCAACCAGTTCCAAACTCCACCCCTTACCTAATCCTTTCCTCCCAGGCACATTGCACCCTGCACTTTCGACTTCGGTTCCCAGATGTAGCATATTTTATATATGCATGTTAGCTGGTTAACTAGGCTTTGTTGACAAGCTAAGCATTGATATACGACCATGGAAGGAAAATTCATATCTATGCCGCAACCACAACCTGCTTCTGGCATTAACATGGAAATTTTTTCCCCCTTTCTCAATATATTTGTTATTTTGGAATATGCAATCAGGCACTTTATTGGCTGTTCAAATTATAAATAATCCCAGTAGTGCAGAATAATGCAGGAAAAAAGACGCCACCCACAGCCTGTTCATTCAGATTCATTTCCATTCCATCCTCCAAACACAGACTCAGCTTTTTTTTTTTCTATCACAGTATAAACACACAAAATCTAGTAGCAGATATATCCAGTGCTAATTTTAGATGGTGCGAGTCCGTCTGCGGGCAGAGTGAAGTCTGATCCTGGATATCGGTAGCCTGAACATAAATATTCACTGTATCTACGGCTGTATTGTGGTGAAAACTTGTACACTGTGAGTAATCGTTACGACTTAGAGTAATAGATCCTCATTATTCTCACAAACTGAGGCTGGACGTTGTGTTAAACACGAGCTGATCCAGCAAATACATGCTGCTCATTTCCCAGACTGTGGGTTTCTTTTTGATAGGCATATTTTGAACCTTTTTGTTTTGCTTTGTGTCCAAATAAGGAGTTTTAAATTTCCACCAAATTAAGAAAACACTACAGTATGGTGAAATATGCTCTGCTTGGTTTCAAACACAAACTATACTGTATACATATACATAAATTATATTTTATTAAAAAAAAAACCCAAATTATTTAATAGTGAATGTGTGAAGCAGAAATACGTCTTTCCAACTTTAATTTTTTATCCACCTGCCATTAGGAGAGTCCTCAAGCATTGTAAGGGGGTGATCACAATAGAGGCGCGATAGAAAAGCGACTGACTCGAATGGCAATTCGTGGCTGTCGCTTTTAACTCTCAAAATGTTCTCAAATTTGTCTCATGACATTCGCTGCATCGTGTTTTTGTCACCTGGTTTGTGAGCTCTTTGCAAAAAATTTCAGACATGTTTGAAATTTCCGCGAATGTCACAAAACGAGGCTCTGATGTGCAGTAGTCTCAAACTCTTCTCAAACAGTCCGCACATGTCGTTGTCGTTTTGCTCGCAAATTATTCGTTTTTCATTTGCAAGGAAAACGAGTTGGAGGCTTGGAGAAAAGTTTGAGACTTGCTGGCATCCACCATAATCCGTGTATTCTGCCAACATTAGTATTTTATACGCATTTTGTTTGCGCTAATAACGTGTGAGTGGTTTGAGAACAAAATGCGACTGATTTATGACAGGAGATTCCCTTTTTTTCCACCAAGCATCCACAAACCAATCGCAAATTACTCGCAAGTTGTCTTGCGACTTTCGCACGATTTACGTATTTAA
>JBCNYH010000005.1:5047842-5062101 GCA_039654325.1 Tandanus tandanus
TATATATGATCTCTCATCCTAGTGTTTGCACACAGGAAAAATTGAAGTCATATCATTGCGATGTTGGTGAGACCACATTACTGTTGACCGGTATACTCAAATGGTATGAAAAGATAATGTAAATGAAAATAATTACATCCAAAATGTACATTTCAGGGTGGCACAGTGGCGTGATGGTAAGCATGTCCATGTCACAGCAAGAAGGTGCTGGGCTTGAGTTTGTTTTGGAGTTTGCATGTTCTTCCCGTGCTTGCATGGGTTTCCTCTGGGTACTCCGGTTTCCTCCCACAAAGGCATGATGCACATTAAGCTAACAGGCTGTTTCAAATGGCCTCTAGGTGTGAATTTGAATGGTTGTGTGCTTGTTGGCACTGCAGTGGTTGGGTGAGCTACTCAGAGTGTACCCCACCCTTGCACGGTGTCATCTGAGATCGGCTCCAGCCTCCCCGCCACGCTAATAGGATTAAGCGGTTTGGCGAATGAGTGAGAGAAATGAGTGAGTGTATGTTTTCACGTGAGTGGGGTTCAATAAGCCCAATGTGCATGTCTTTTGAATGTGGGAGGAAACCCATGCAAGCACGGTGAGAACATGCACACAGAAACGCCCTCACCCAGTCCGGGAGTAGAACCCAAGACCTTCTAGATGAGCGGCAGATGTGCTAACCAGTACGCCAACATGCTGCGCTACACAATTCCTAGACTGCATCTCAAAGACATTATTTAGCATTTAGAGACATCACAACTTTTGGAACAATATATTCTAGGCAGTGCTTCGCATGTCCACCTCACAGCAAGAAGGTCCCAGGTTCGATTCCCAGGCTCGGGACATTTGTGTGTAGAGTTTGCATGTCCCCCCACCCCCACCTGATTCTGTTTAAACGGTACTGGGGATATTACACATCATTGAAGGAAACATGTATAAATGGATATACTGGGACATATTCAAGAAGAATTTAATCTCATCCTCCAATCTGGGGTGACGATGGACGCTTTAACAGGACAACAACCCCAAATATCCAATCAGAGTAATTCAAGCAGGCTGTACATGGCGTCGCCAATCTCCTGACATGAATCCTGTTGAATATTTATGGAGGATTTTGAAACTGTTTGAGTCCATCTGTGGGATTCTCATAAGCTTGGGGAATTGAAAGTGATTTGCCAAGAGGAAGGAGCCAAAATGTAACCACAGTGCTGCTAAAAGCTAATTATGTCCTACCATAGAGAGCAAGATTACAAAAAACAATTAAAGAGATGGAGGAATGTTAAATAATCAAAGGAATAACGGCATGATAGAGCGTGGTGTGAGTATTCGGGTGTGATAAAGGGTGCGACTTGTTATTGGAGTCGACTGCATGTTGGCACTCGAAGCTCAGCTGTTCTCCATGACTGATCTGGCTTGAATAAAACGCCTAATATATGTCTATGCGCTACTTCTGTCCATATGTTGCAAGCGGGTTATTATGCGAACACACACTCACATTGCTACTGTACAGTACGCAGTGCATTACTGTTGATGGGTAAATTAGCGCAAAAAGATTTATGGGTGTTTGATTTGGCGTTGGGGTTTCTGCCAGTTGCACAACCAAGAAGAAAACCACACATGAAAGGTTTTGAACATGAAAAAGATTGGGATGTGTGAAACGTGATCAGGTCCAGTCAGGCGAAATGAGTCCCTTTTTGACTTGAAATGTGGCTTTGCGCTGGGAGCTGGGCGCGCTGATTACTAGGGGGATTCAGAGTGGCGCTGCCTGGGTTTCATCCTGAATAAGGCGTTAGGGTTGGATCCGTGCATTCGTGTGTTGACGCACACCTCTGATCACCCGCCCGTGCTTATCATGAAAGGAACAGCTGACAGAAATGAAATAAAAACGAAACGCAATTTTCTTTCGAGCCCGGATGTCAATCAGTTGAAACATGTCCGGCGTCTAAAAGTTTTCTTCTTCAACCCTTTCATGCTCAGTGCTCACCCGTCAAATGAAAGCTGTTCTTAGGAAAATCTGAGAGATGAATATATGTCACCTCTACTGCCAACTTGTTATTTAACCTGCAGTGAATATTCATTCATTCATTCATTCATTTTCTAAGCCGCTTAATCCTTATTAGGGTCTCGGGGAGGCTGGCGTCCATCTCAGCTGACTCTGGGTGAGGGCGGGGTACACCCTGAACAGCTCACCACGCCATCACAGGGCCAGCACTCACCCAACCATTCACACGCACACCTAGGGGCAATTTGGAACAGCCAATCAGCCTACTGTGCATGTTTTTGGACTGTGGGAGGAAACCGGAGGAACCCATGCAAGCACAGGGCGAACGTCTAAACTCCCCACGGAAACGTCATCACCAAGGCCGCACACACAACCATTTACACTCACACCTTGGCTGATCCAAAGAGATCCTCGGTGTGAGTGTGAATGGTTGTGTGTGTGTGTTGGCCCAGGACTGACGAGCTGTCCAGGGTGTACCCCGGCTTCGCCCAGAGTTGGCGGAGGTAGGTTCCGGCGTCCTGGCAACCCTAGTAAGATCGAGTGGTTTTGCAAATTAATGAATGACGGTATTTTATGATAAAGTGATGATTTTATGATTGATAGTTTTACCCGATGTCAAATGTTATATTGGCCGTGGCCTAATGGTTAGGGACCAAAAGGTTGCTGGTTTGATTGTAGTAAGTGGACACCCGA
Organism: Tandanus tandanus; assembly: GCA_039654325.1. Lineage (NCBI taxonomy): Eukaryota > Metazoa > Chordata > Actinopteri > Siluriformes > Plotosidae > Tandanus > Tandanus tandanus. The sequence goes on from JBCNYH010000005.1 coordinate 5,050,521, forward strand.
CCCGAGCCTGACAGTATCCAACGGGTTGGGCCGGGTTTGGAACTTCGGACGGATAATTAGAAAATGATGCTCGGGTTTGGGTCGGGCTTGGTCACATTGAATATTTTACATTCAAAACATTTTATTATGTAGGTAGCCAATGTGCCTGTTTCACTTGATGCAAAGGTTCGTTTTTGTGATTAAAAATAAATTTTAAATATTACCCCGACATCCATCTTCCTGTATGCAGAAATTTGTTTATGTAGCTGTGACAACGAAACACGTGCATATTAAGCTACATTTTGTGCGCCTGTGTTAACGTGCTGAAGTGCCCACGAGCAAGTCACCTGACCCCCAATTGCTCTCCTGGCAATGTGTCGGAAAGCCCACTGTTCTGAGTGTGTGTGTGTGTGTGTGTGTGTGTGTGTGTGTGCTTACTGATTAATACAGTTCATCAAAATCAAATCAAATATATCAGATAGCAACATCAAATCCACCTCAGCCACAGACATCAGAATGACATCTGCTCACTGACGTCTACATGTCTGATCTATTAATGATGTTGTTGGACATTGACATCAATAAGACGTTCTTGTGCAAACTAGGAAATGGTTCATTGGTTGTTATTTTAATCCCGGATTATCATAATTTCAAAACAAAATACTGTATCACGTTAATATTTCTGGATGTCGGACCTCAGTGTGTTTTGTGATGCCAAGTATAAAATTTACACATAAACCAGTATAAATTAAAAAAAAAAAAAAAAACATTAGAGATGAGTACTGCGGGTGCGGTTAGTCATCCTGGCTTGATTTCTGACTTCATTCATAAGAAATCCAACATAATTACCCTCAATCATAACAATAACTCGGAAATTATTCCTGGGTTCCTGGTGTTTAGTCTGCAGATGGTGCATTGCGGGATTTCACAAGCGTGCTGGATATTCTCCTCGATGATGACATGATTACAAAATGGCAAGCTGCCAAGATATAGTAAAGAGTAGGGGATTTATGGGTTCGGGATATGTGTAGTCTCATTGTGACTGAATACGTGGTTTGTTTTGGGATACTTTGCTGTGTACGTCCAGTACGATAAATACGATTTATCCTTTAATTTATCCTATACGATTTATACTAGTTCTGCCTTTCATTATATTTTATATAAGAAGCAAAATGCTAGGTATATAATGATGGTACCTTCCTGTCCAAAGTCACATAGTATTGCATGATGAAGAATTTCCAATAAATAAACTAGAGAGGCACTCAGAGTGCAAGGTAACCCCACCCCGCAGCATAGATAATGTACCAAATAGGCTCTGTATGGGTACTGGTTTTAATTACCCATGTGCTTATCTTAAGATACGTGTCTTATAGCACACAGACAAGACCAAATTTGCATTTTACAAGATGGCTGGGATTTGACCCTCGAAGCCCACTCAGGGTCATAAGTGATTTTCATTTAAAAGTCCATATATGGCTTCCGAGTAGTGTTCCATAGTAATTGTATGTCTGTCAGCACTTGTTTTGAAGTTATAAGCGCTCTATCGCCAAAACCTTTTGTCCTTGGTCTGACCTTCACCATCGATCTTGACATTCCAAAGTTAAGTCGTCCCTGGGACTCAGGTAGGGTAGAGTCCCCGCCAAGTTTGGTGAAAATTGGGCACGGTTGTGGTCAGGATTTTGTTCAAACACAAACAGATGGACGAACGGACGGAGGTATTCACAAACACTGGTGATTACAATACCTCAGCCAAAGCAGAGGTAATAAATCCAGGGGTCGCAAAACCACAGTTATACACAGCATTAGCCTTCTATACTGACAAAGCACTGCACTTTATACTATATACAGTATGTACTTGTGGTGTAAAGCAATGCATATATCTGTATGTATCTGTTTACTTGAACCCTACCATTATGGGCCAGGAACCCTGGGAAAACCTGCAAAAAAACACAGAGCTGCAGTAAAAAAATAACTCGTTTTTATTCACAAATTGCAACAAATAGCAATTTGCCGAACATAACTCAACTCCTGAACCAGACACCCTGTGGAGCTTTCAGCCAAGCCTTCATTCATCTGTCTGACATGACTAAATAAGCAAGCTATCTTTTAAAACAAGGTCTTTTTATAACTCTGAGAATTTGTAAATGGAAAATTTTGTTCACTGATGAACTTTAATTTCGTGACAAAATTGTAACTGGGACTGCACAGTGGCCCAGTGGTTATCATGTCTGCCTCACAGCCAGAAGGTCCTGGGTTCCAGTCCTGGGTGTTCAGGTGTTTCTCTTTGGAATTTCCATGTTCTCTTTGTGCTTGTTTGGGTTTCTCGCCTGGGTACCCCGGTTTCCTCCTACAGTCCAAAGACAAGCACTTTAACCTAACTGGCACTAAGTGTGAGTGTTAATGGTTGTGTATGTGTGTTGGCCCTGCGATGGGCTGGTGAGCTGTTCAGGGTGTCCCCCGCCTTCGCCCCGTCGTCAGCTGAGATAGGTGCAGGCCTCCCCGCGACCCTAATAGGATTAAGCGGTTTGGAATGAATGAATGAATAAATGCCTTGTGGGTATTGTTAAAAGTGATTTTAATTAAAAGGTTTTTAGTTCGCAATGCAGTAATTAGGGGATTCTTTTTTGATAATATTGTATGAAATGGTTCTAAGTACTGCTTTTAACTGTTTATTGGTTTTAAAAAAAGGAAAAGCAATGATTCACATCCTAACAACAACAAAAACATTTTTGTAACTTTAGAGAGTCCTTTTTTTCTACTCGAGGTATAAACGAGGTTTCTCTCACTCACTCATTTTCTGAACCACTTAATCCTATTAGGGGTGCAGGGAGGCTGAAGCCTATCTCAGCCAACAGTGGGTGAAGGCGGGGTACACCCTGAACAGCCACACCATTGCAGGGACAACACAAAACCATTCACCCTCACACCTAGGGGAAATTTGAAACCGCCAATCAGCCTAATATTTATGCAATGTGGGAGGAAACCGGAGCACCTGGAGAAAGCCCACAAACATGCAAAACTCCACACAGGAACACCTGAGCATGGAACTCAGGTTATTATGCTAATCACTATGCCACCATGCCACCCCATGATGCTTCTCACAGTAAATATACATGGTGATATGAGGACGGAGGTGGTATTAGAGAATGGCATATTTATAGCTGCCCATTTATAGTTGCATATCTTCATCATCATCATCATTCTGCCCTTCATGACTTTTTGTTTAACATTAGCATCTTTTCACCCTAAGTCTGCCTCTCTGTCTCTAGTCATGTGGATGAGAGGGGAACATGTGGTTGAAATTGGAGGCCTTTTCTCCTGCCAAAGCCACAACTCTGCGATGGAGAATTACGGCAGGAGAATGAGCCATTGTTCAAGCCTTCTACCACGAACGAGAGAGGAGGAAAGAGAGACTACAAACATCTGTGAAGGCCTGAAAACCCTCTGAAAGATATGCTTAAACCATAGTATAAAACATTAGTCCACTTCCAGGAAGTAGTCACAAGGGTAAACAGAATGTTCTTGACGTCCCCGGGCATTAAATCAATATGCCAGTTGAATCAAAACAGACAAACACTTCAAAAGTTTACTTTTTTAAATTTCGAACAAATAAGTTTGTAACATCGCGACCATCAGATGGTTTCACTTCAGAAAATCCAGGGGCTCTTTCTAAACCCATTTTAACCCAGAAACCATTTTTTAAATCTGAATTTAGAATTTTTATTTGCATGTTTGGAGTTCAGCTCTGAAAGATAACGTCTAATGCAATCTTTAGAATTGAAAACACAACAATAACATTGTGGGGCGGCACGGTGGCGCAGTGGTTAGCACATCCACCTCACAGCAAGAAGGCCTGGTTCTCTTGAGACCCCGCCGAGAGGGGCGCCAGCTTCCCTGCGACGCTAATTAGGATTAAGCAGCTTAGAAAATGAACAAATGAACAAGAACGTTGTTTTTAAATTTGCATGGTTTTATTAAAAGGATGAAAATGGTGGATGAGACAAACAGCAATTAATTACAATAACTGCCTAAAAAAAATCCTCCAGTGATGTTCCTGCCCCTCTTGAAGCACAAATGCCACCCAAAACCCCTTGCTCACTGCTTCATTGCCATATGCTTGAAAGCAATTTAAGGGTTTTTACCAAATACATTTATGCATTACGTTTACAGCCTTTGGCAGACACGCTTATCCAGAGCAACTTACATTTTTTATCTCTTTTATACAGCTAAGCAGATGAGGGTTAAGGGCACGTTCAAGGCCCAGTCAATGGCACATTGATTGGTACAGGGCTTGAACCACCAACCTCCTGATCAGTAACCACTGTCACTGTCCAAATGCAAATCCACACATGCCAATGTCACAGAAAACATGAATAACTAGTCTGTATGTTGACAGCACAATGTCACCTGGCAAAGGTTCTCATAATTCAGTCAATCAACCACGCACAGCAGAATGGGGACCTTTTTTGGGGCGATAAACCCAACAGCCAATGCACACTGTCACCTAGGGGCAAGTTAGATCAGCCAATTAGCTTAATGTGCATGTCTTTGGGTTGTGGGAGGGAACTGATGGAAACCCACACAAGCATGGTTAGAACATGCAATCTCCCCCCCCCAATTCTTGTGGAACGAGCCGGTTATTTTGTAACCGTAAACCAATCACAGCTTGGTCAACAGAAAAAAGTGGATATTCAAATTGCAAAGGGAAGCAATGGCACCCGATGTTTGGTACACAGAGCACTAGCAAACAAAATACAGCTCAATACTTTCGAAATGAATTCGGCTAGACTTCGCAAAGCGCGCAGGCAGCCATGAGGCTTTAAGTAAGTCTGTAAATGAGGTGCAGGTGTGAAAGATTAAGCTTGAGGATCAGTATTCAGATGAGGTCACTCTCCGGTGGGCTGGAGTGTTATTTTAAGAATGAATATCTGATATTTTGTGGTTGAGATGGAACTGCGTCAAAATGGATGTGAAGTTAAGATTCTTTTTGGCAATAAAAGCCAAATTAGAGTTTACCCGACCAAGAGTTTTACAGATATGCTTAACATTGCTATTAAGGGCCCCCTCTTTGCATGTCGCTTTATAAATCCAAGATTAAGTTACATTTAGAAGTTGTACTAATCTTGATTATTCCCAAGGGGTTAAACTGGTTGTTTGAATGAACCCGAGAGCTTGAATTTGTGGACTGTAGTTAGATTTAGCTAGAACCAAGATTAGCAAGTCAACAATTGGCTAATCTCACAGTAAATTGACGTTCTTGTGAGCTTGAATCCCCAAAATGCCTTAACCATACATGTCTCAGGGCCATGGGGCAGAATTTTCCTGTAATAAGCCTTTTCGTAAATAATCGTCGCCATATCTGTTTGTTGTAAACGACTTCCGTGTCATAGGTCAAGAGGGATAAAAGCGCTGCTGTAAGAACAGGGACGCATAGTTAGCTTTCATATCTGCGAATTAACGGAGAATAAAGTGGTGTTGTGTGTTGAATTTGTGTATGCATGTTGGTTGGTAACTTTGTACTGGTAACTGTGTATTGAAATTCATAAATAGAGAGCATGTGAACTCATGGAGGGTTCTAGATCTACATGTAAACAAACAGCTGTTCCAGTGAGAGTGTCATGGCTGAAGTGAATGAGGACTTGACTTTGGATTTAGTAAATAAGCATGCGATCAAAATAGTAATTTTTTTTTTTTTTTTTTTTACTGTTTACGGTGTAACAAGATCAAGACACAGTCCCATAACCTGTACACATGTGCACTGTTAAATAAATCCATACAGTACATGATATCAGCACTAATTCAGTACACAACATTTTATGAAAACAAATTACCGTACAGCTGATCAGAAATCACAATACAAGTGCCACCTATGCATGTAAAAACAAAACCCACTGCTTGTGATGTGTCACAGATTCTTTTCAGTAATTTCTTTGTAATGTAAACAGTAGAACCTTGGTTAATCATTACCGATTTGTTGTCCACTGTTTCACTGGTATATGTACGTGACTATGCAATCACAAACTGCTATAAAGTGTCTAATTTAACTCGGGGAAACTGCCGTCGTTTAGTTGCAATCTACGAAGACAATGCATACATCATTACATGTATCGTGTGTTTTCTCCCTCTCGACCTTTGACCCTGCCCACGGTAGTCACGTGATGTGGACTTTACGAAATCGCTTTTTGAGAAGGGAAGGATGGCATTATCAGTTAGGGAAACACTAGCCAATATCTGTGAGCTCATGTATGTGAAAGGTGGCACATAGTGCTTTCTTCAAACAGCTCCACTGCCACTACGAACAACAATTCACAGCCACTTGACGGTTGGCTGTTGGCTGTTGGTCGGTGTCATACAACAGAGGAGCGCTGACTTGTGGGTAGGAATTGGTAGATGCCCGAATTGAGGATAAAATTTGGATAATCCGCATCAAAGATCAATTTTTATCTATAGAAATTAATAGCACAGATTCGATTGGGTTTGTCACAGAATTGTTTTGTGTTCAGAATTAAATGAAAATCCATCGATCATTATTTTACCACTTATCTGTCAGGGTCATGTGGGAATCCAAGCTGAATTTGGGTGAGAGGCAGAGTACACCCTGAACAGGTCACCAATCTATTGCAGGGCTAACGGACACAAATCAACGTTCACATTTACTCCGATGGGCAATTTAGAGTAGGAAACCCACATAAACACAGGGAGAACTTCTAAACTCCACCCACACAGTCCAGATTTGGACCCCAAACCTTCTTACTGTGAGGCAAGAGTGCTAACCACTCAGCCACCATGACCCCCCTGTGTTAATCATTCCAATATATGGCTATTATAGTAATAATATTGCACAATAATGCGATCATTGTGTTACAGAGAACAAAAACTATACACAGCGAAAGCAAGGAGTGTGCTCAGTGGTTAAAATGTGTGTTGTGAGTTTTCTGTGCGGTTTTGTTCTGATGAGCTGTTACGCTGTCAGATTCCAACCTTATAATGGCAGGAAGCACTGAAACAAAATATTGGTTTTAGAGTAAATGGGTTTCTTTGCCTGTTGAAACCATTACCACAAATATCTACCTCGGCTGAGGAAAAGATTCTCCTTGTCCACACTCGTCGTGCAGCTCAGATTCTTAAAAATAATAATAATAATAAATGCACATGAATAAACATTCAGCCCTGAAAATCTTCCCTGTGTTTTTCTACAGATTTTCAGCTCACCGTTGAAATGAGAAACGTCAGAACCCTGTTTTCATGGACGCAACAACATTCATCCAGGCAGCTGGATACAATTATCTCGTTAAGTCCATGTTCGAGGCCTTGTGTAGAGGATGTTGCTCTCCCAGACTATAATTGATGCCAGCTAGCCATATATTAGCACTTATGCTAGTGTCGATTTTATTTCAACCATTAGCTGGTGACTTAAGGCTATAATTTCAGAATTTATCCTTGACCAGGTTTGCTTCTGACATAACTACGATCCGACATAACCCTGTCTCAGAGTGTTTGAGCAATCAGTTTCACTAATACTACACTAACTAGGAACTCCAGTGTAGTCAAATATATAGATTAGCACTACAGTAGATTTGAACCGTTAGCTAGCTAGCTCTAAATGTTGTTTTTACACGATGCTAGGCTTCATTCCAAAAAAAGGTTTACAGTGGTTGACTTAGCATGTAACAGTCCTCACATGAGGTTCCAGGTTAACTTAATGACTTAGTGGTCAATGTTTTTTTTCCCCACATTCCTCCTTGACTAGCAGCTTAGCGGAGGCTCAAATTCTCAAAATGTGAATCACTTAAATACTGCCGGTGGATCCATGTGTTTCTAAAAGTTTCTGTTTCACTTTCATAGACTCACTCAAAACACTGTTTTCTCTTTTCAGGAGATTAAAATGGTGCCATTTAACACAATTTACATTTGTTTATATTAATAGACCATTACAGCTTAACTGTTAGCGTGAACTATTGCCCTGTGGCTGGACTTACAGGAAAAGCAAAGAGATTATGCCTATTTAACGAAATTTAAAGTTCATACACACCAAAGGTGCACTGTACATTTATCAAAAGGTTAGCTTTTCTATTCTTAGGTCAACTCTGTTACAGTTATGCTAGCCTCCACACAAAGATAACTATAATACATAAAATCAAAACAGTATACTGGCTTAAGGATCAATATAAAGAGCTTAAATTAAGCACAAACATGAATGTGTTATGTTAGCAAGAGAAGATTGCTGCATTCTGGCCGGCTGCGCTAATAATGCGTTCAGCCCGAGTTGCCTTCATCTTGGTGGTCCTTCACGAATAAAGTCTCAGCATGTAGAAATGTGTTCACCGTGGCACAGTGTGTGGAAAAATGCATCATAAACTGGAGGTCATGTAAAATCTTTTATTATTAATTTAAATACTACCGTTAAATAGAGGTTTGCATGAGTTTTTAATAGTTGTAGCCTACAAACATGCTCCAGCTGGCTAATATTTACATTTTCCCAGAGTGTTACTGGTACCCTGTCTGTCAGAAGCTAATAAATAATTTATTCATTACCAGTGAATGGTTTAATCTGGTCAAAATAAAACCAGGGACCCTGAAGCTGTGCAAGAGAACGTGCATCTGTCTGGTTCTAAAAACGTGAGCCGTTTTTATTAAATTATAATAAACATTCTCACAGCCATCGATAAGGGTTAACAATACAGCCGACTAAACCAGGAAGTGCCGTTACATGGCATGTTAATGATTAGCACCAAATAAATACAGTTCAGTAGAGATACATGTACTTTATTGGTCCTGTAAGAAAAATTGCATTACAGCACCAGAGGGTTATAAAAACCCTAATGTGTAAAAAACATACTTAAAAATTTTTTTAAAAATAATTTAAGTAAATACTCAACAAATACTCCTGATTGGTCACTTAAGTCACTATGGACCATGTCAGGGAGGAAAAATTTGTCAATCACCACATTATTGATTTCTTTTACAAGTTACCATGTAATAAGAAGAATATGTACAGCAGGATGGTCATTATGCCAAAAGAAACCCTTCCAAGGAGATCCAAGACTATTCAGGATCACTTGCCCACCTTATTTAGGTTAGGGAATATGAATGACCTAAATGCTTAAATTGCTTTTTTAAGAGGTAAATACGTACTTGGGTGGTAAGAAAAATAAAAAGCCTTGGTTAAAACTGTGTTTTATACCTCTAGCTTTAGCTCATAAACAGTTTCCTGCATGTTTTTACACCAGTTTTAGGTGCCTGGATGATGTGGTGGAATAATTCAGTCCCTCAACCACACACACAGCAGAATGGGACTCATTTTGGGCCGATAAACCCAACAGGTGTCCAGCAAGTTCGGAACATAACTAATAGGCTATTATTTCTTGTAACACAAAAGAAAATTAAAATAAAGCTTACACTTCTTTTCTAAGAGAATTTTGGAATAAACTGGTAGCCTGTTCAGGAAGTCGCTCACCTCTTAAGCAAAGTCCGCTGGGATTAGCACGAGCGTTCCCCGTGATCCTGACGGATAAGGATATTTATATAAAGGCACCATAAGTATCAGGTTTCACTCATGTTAGAGGGGGATACAACCTGGATGGCAATCCAGTTCAAGAGACACGGATCAACACCTAGGCGTCATTTATCTTCATCCAAGCCAGCCACTGGCATCCACCGCCAGTCCACCCCTGGGATATTTCGGGAGGTGGGAGTGACTGTATGCTTTAAAGTAGAAATACATTTTAAGACTTAGTCTAAAATTGTCACATACTTAAGCAATTTGCCATGACAGATGCACAGGTAGGATGAAGTACAAGCAGCTTAGACAGTAGCATGGTTAATACGAACAAGTATTAGTGAAGAACACAGGTGTATAATGAACTAAGACAACATCAAGTGAACAGAGACAGGCAAGGCTAATAGTCAAGCAACAATTACGATCAACACAATGAGGTAATACAGAGAAAAATAACTAGTAGAGCATATAACAAGCATATGATACCAGATCAAGCATGGACAAACCAAGGTTTGGTACCGCACAGTGACAGGTGACAGCACTAACATTCAGGAAGCCAGGACAGAGGCCTTATATACCGTGTAGGAGTTGATTAGCAAACATAAGGAACAGGTGTGGGTGTGACATGAGCGTCAATAGTCAGGTGACTGGGGGTTGCTGGGATGTGTAGTGGGATGCAGGTGTGGTGTTGTAACAGAATGAGAGAGTGACATCATGTAATAATGTACATATTTGGTAATTTCATGCAAAGCAATGTATTTGTAAAGTAAGCACATAGAAGCAATTTTTAAAAATTTATTATAAAACTCATGGGGCGGCATGGTGGCGCAGGGGTTAACACATCCGTCTCACAGCAAGAAGGTCCTGGGTTGGATTCCCGGGTTCGGGCGTTTCTGTGTGGTACTCTGGTTTTCTCCCACAGTCCAAAACCACACACAGTAGGCTAATTGGCGGCTCCAATTCGCCCCCTAGGTGTGAGAGTGAGTGTAAATGGTTGTGTGTGTGTGTGTGTGTGTGTTAATTCCCTTTCATCAATAGTGAGTATAACTGTAAAAGCAGATGCCTGAAACTGTTGGATAGCATGCCTTCAGATCATCACTTATAGAAAAAAAGATGTTAAAAGATTTAATTACATCATTGTTCATGTTTTATCGCGGACTACTGGCACTTTGAAATAGCAAACAGAAAGCAATTAAAAAGGCGGACAGTCTGGAATAGCAAACATCGAAATCAAAAGCTCATTAATTACATCTCAATCCTGCTTGCCAGTTCCCCATAACCAAGAGACAGAGATGGAGGACTTGAAAAAACAAAACCTTGAGTGTCTCTGTGTAAGATACAAAAAATAAGTAATCATATTTTTTCTTTTAATGCTTTCAAAGAGCCCTGCGATGGCCTGGCGAGCTGTCCAGGGTGTACTCTGCCTTCGCCCAGAGTTGGCTGAGATGGGCACCAGCCTCCCTGTGACCTTAATTAGGATTTCGAAGAAATAAAAGTGTCTCCATCCTGAAAAAAAGGAATGAAGCAATCCAGAAGTGTATCACAGATGTGAGTGTGAACTTGAAAATACCACATTAAGCATTGTCCTATGAAATTAGCGCCAAAAAAAAAAAAAAAAAAAAAAAAACAATGAGCCGCCCCTACATCATGGATTGTTTGGGTCGCAGACTCCTGCCTCCCATGTGAGCTCTGAAATTAGAGAAAAACCACCAGGAGAATGCGAGTAAGCATTTTTGATCTGTTTAAGGTTTTTTCTTTCATATCATATATAATTAGAAACACTCTCAGGACGCAAATCTCTGCCAACCTGAAAAAATAACAGAAAGTACACAGCACCCCTTGCTGGGTCTGCTGTAACACAACACTTCCAAAAAAATTAAAAAAAATTAAAAAAAAAAAGTCCGATCTCACAATGTTAAATATGCTTAAAAAATTCCTGAACCCAGAATTTGATCCAGATCATCTCCAAAATCTTATGGACTGTCACTCCAAAAAATTCAGAAAAATCCATTCATAACTTTTTGCAAAACCCCTCCTTGAATCGCCACCTTATCGTGGTGGAGGGGTTTGCGTGTCCTAATGATCCTGGGAGCTATGTTGTCG
>JBCNYH010000005.1:5076108-5086608 GCA_039654325.1 Tandanus tandanus
GGTGTGAGTGTGAATGTTTGTGTGTGTGTGTGTGTGTGTGTGTGTGTGTGTGTGTGTGTGTGTGTGTGTGTGTGTTGGCCCTTGAATGGATTGGCAGGCTGTTCAGGGTGTACCCCGCTTTCGCAAAGAGTCCGCTAAGATAGACTCCAGCCTCCCAACGGCCCTATCAGGATTAAGTGCTTCGACGAATGAATGAATGAATCTCTTCTCTTATTCCAGCAAGTGTAGTCCTACGTCTGAGACTGGATTAAATATGTGTTGAATATGTGTACTAATGGAATGATAGGAGTGAATGGAGAGCATTAGAGAAAGAGGAATTGGAAGCAGAATCTCCGTCTCACATTCCTGTGATGTCATTGAGCATGCATGAGCATTAAACACTCCTAGGGTCAGTGTCTCTCTCTCTCTCTCTCTCTCTCTCTCTCTCTCTCTCTCTCTCTCTTTAATTCTCTCTTACTCATCCACACAATCATTCTGAGAAAGAGTGTAACGTTAACACAGCTCTCCCTGGGCACCCCTGTCTTGTTTACTCAGTGTTCTTAATCTTAACCATATTTCTCTTTGTCTCTCTGTGTATCTCCGTCTGTCCTAATCTGTCTTGTGCTTTCCCAGAATGCATTGCCCTATACAAACTCTTCAATCACTGAGGTGTCCATGCTAGACAGAGGAAATGGAAATATGTATAGCTCTAATACTATTGGTCAGTCATTCATTCATTTTCTAAGCCGCTTAATCCTAATTAGGGTCGCGGGGAGGCTGGCGCCCATCTCAGCCGACTCTGGGCGAAGGTGGGGTACACCCTGAACAGCTTGCCATCCCATTGCAGGGCCTACACACATACAACCATTCACACTCAGTCTCACACCTAGGGGCAATTTGGAACAGCCAATTAGCCTACTGTGCATGTTTTTGGCCTGTGGGAGAGAACCGGAGTACCCAGAGGAAACCCATGCAAGCACGGGGAGATTTATATGAAAGATATTTCAATTTGAGTGTTCTATTGAGTAAGTAGACTCATTTGTCAAGGTCTTCCTACTTTTGAAAAGAAGAAAACACACACACACACACACACACACACACACACACACACACACACACAGTCATCCAGGGTTCAGATCATCGCTGAAACGTAGAATAAAATTAACCGCGTGCATATGTAATCCACCAAACGCCAGATGCTCTACGTGATACTGTTTTGTAAGAAACTGATGATTCTGAGTGTTTTCAGATGCACCAATCAGGATAATTACAGTAATTATTTTATAACCTGTTTCCTGTCTGTGTTTACAGCCACTCGGAGCTGTCACAGAAGACAAACTCCAGCTTCGGTCAGAAAGTGAAGGTAATGCCGATCACGAACAGCAGAAACAAATCCATCATGTCAGGGAACTTCACGCTGATGCATATATGGGAACAATGTTGTTTAGGCCAGGTAGAAGTCAAATCAGCATTCTTAGTATACCCTGTGTACTACACCGGAACGGCGCCATGGTTTAGTTACATTTTCGTGTAGTATGTATGAGTGAGTAGGCTAAGCAGACACTGTTCGCTCGACAGCACTTAGCTACACAGCTCGGGTCAAAGTGCAGAGCTCAAATGAGCCGCCTCTGTCCTGGTTAAAATATGAACATATAAACAGTACAATCTCGTTTTAGTTTACTTTTCTTTAGGTTTACATGTAGTATATATCAAAACTCGGGTGCCACGGTGATGCAGTGGTTCCCGGTCTCAGGCGTTTCTGTGTGAAGTTTGCATGTTTTCCCCGTGCTTGCGTGGGTTTCTGCTGGGTACACTGGTTTCCTCCCACAGGTGTGGGTGTGTGTGTCTTGGCCCTGTGATGGCCTGTCGAGCTGTCCAGGGTGTACCCTGCCCTAGCCCAGAGTCGGCTGAGATGGGCGCCAGCCTCCCCGTGACCCTAATTAGGATTAAGTGGCTTAGAAAATGAATGAATGAATCAAAACTTTTCAAGAGATGCTATTACACAGCTATGCACCTGCTCGCGTGTGCACTGGGAGTCTACCTGCATCCATCGTGATTTATTTTTTTTTTTTTAATAAACCATAATCACATTGTAGTGTGCTTTTTGGCTTGTGTTCCCATGTAGTATATACTAAAGCAATTATCCGCCTCAGGCATTAGGAATCTCACTGAACTGACTCGTCCCTGTCATGACTGAGCAACATCCACCTCACCTTTGGAGCATGACATTTATGGCATTTAGCAGACACCCTTATCCAGAGTGACTTACTTAAGGGACTTGCTCAAGAGCTGGCAGTGGCACCATGGTGGTACTGGGACTTGATCCCCTGACCTTCAGATCAGTAATCCGGAACCGCCACCATTGAGCCACCATTGAGCCACCACTGCCCACATTATTTCATTAATATCAGAATTAATTATTAGAGTTAATTATTTCATAAATATCAGATTTAGAAAGGTTTTAGTCACGAAAAGCACAGTTGACGCCATAGACAATACGGATAGTAGTCAGAATAAAAGACTGAATTTTACACTTATTCATGTTTACTAGTGGACCAGTAATTCAAAATGTGTAGTCCACTCCTCAAACGACTGTTTATTCTTAGTTAATCTAAAAACAAATCTAATTTGTGTGTGTGTGTGTGTGTGTGTGTGTGTGTGTGTGTGTGTGTGTGTGTGTGTGTGTGTGATAATCAACTACAAAGATCTCTAAAGGCATTTCAATAAATAGCCATACAGCAAAATTGTATGTCCAGCTTTAAGTGTTATTTAAAGCATAGTTAATGATAATAAATCAATCAATCAATCCAGGAATTGTGGACAGCACTGTGTCGTAGAGGTTAGCACGTCCGCCTCACAGCAAGAAGCTCCTGGTTTTGAGTCCTGGACTCGGTGAAGGAATTTCTGTGTGGAGTTTGCATGTTCTCCCTGTGCTTCCGTGGGTTTTCTCCGAGTACTCTGGTTTCCTCCCACAGTCCAAAGACATGCACATAAGGCTAATTGGCTGTTCCAAATTGCCCCTAGGTGTGAGTGTGAATGGTTGTGTGTGTGGGTGTGTGTTGGCCCTGCAATGGACTGTCGAGCTGTTCAGGATGTACCCTGCCTTCACCGGGAGTCGGCTGAGATAGGCTCCAGCCTTCCCGTAACCCGAGTAGAATTAAGCGGTTCAGAATAAAGGATGAATTCAGGAATTGTTGTAAATTTTCTTTCACTGAAATCATGGCAAGCACAGCACTGAAGCTCACGTCCGTTCACAGACAGTCCTTCCAGCTCAATGCTTATCCTTTCTTGGATCTTCTATTGTTTTTGTTTACTCTTGGAAAAAGATTTATCTGCCATTTGAAGAAAGAATCTTTCTGCCTCAGATCTCTAGGGTCGGTTGTGTTCGTGCTAAGAAGTCAAGCATTCAGTCGTCATGCTTACAACCTGAAAAGGGAAAAGGGTATCTGTAACTCACGAACACAGGTGTCATGTCTGATTTGCAGCTGTAAAGGAGTTTCATAAGAGAAGTGAGTAGCACATCTGAGATGATTCAATGTTAAGAACTCCGGTGCCTCCGTGTCGGTTTATATATGTGTGTTTCCTTCATGGGAACATGAGGACCAGCGTGTTGGCTCTGGAAATAGGATTCAGGAACATAAAAAAACATCATCAAACCCACCCCTGGAGAGCAGCTCCTTTTGTTAGTCTTATTTTACATTTCTTTGAGTTATCACCGCACCAACGGCGGCTTTCGCTCCTGGAAACTCCTTCTCTGGCTCCGTTTTTACAACCACTAGCCGCCAGTGTTTTTAAAGAGGAGTGGTTAATCAAAACTGAGCTTTCTACCACCCAGGGAAAGACAGGGAATCACCCAAGCATAACACAACACGTGGAGGAGCCTCAGGCGAGTCCGTCTGTGTAATTCGCAAAGAAGCATCTATTTATCTCACGCCAAAGAGTTCGACTCGACCAGACAGACGAGCTGTTTCACACTGGACATGGAGAAGGAGGGTGAAGTGATATAAACACAAACAATTCCACCAAAGACTCAAATTAAAAATGCAGATGATGAGGGACATGTCAAATGCATTTCCATGGACATCTTATATACAGTATATCTTATGTGGAGCCCTGAAACTGTGCGGGTTCAGTCTGGATGTCCCAGCTTATCCGCTAAGGGCCGGTGTGGGTGCGGCATGGTGGCGCAGTGGTTGGCACGACCGCCTCACAGCAAGAAGGTCCTGTGTTCGATTCCCGGGCTCGGGCGTTTCTGTGTGGAGTTTGCATGTTCTCCCCGTAGGTTTCCTCTGGGTAATCCGGTTTCCTCCCACAGTCCAAAAATATGCACAGTAGGCTAACTGTACATGTGTTGGCCCTGCAATGGTCTGGAGAGCTGTTCAGGGTGTACCCCAGTGTACACCCAGAGATGGGCGCCAGCCACCCTGCCACCCTAGCTAGGAATAAGCGGCTTAGAAAATGAATGAATGAATGAATGAAGCAGTAGCCACACCTTCCACCTGTGTGAACCACTGATCTCAGAAAATGACTGGATCGTGTATCCTATTGTTTGCCTGTGGCAAAACCTGAAGCCGGACTGGTGCCATCTTGCTGAGACCGCTTCACTGTTGAAAGTTATACTCAAATAGCATACAAAAATTGCATCCAACGTATACATTTCATTTTAAAATCTTTTTTTCTCCAAATTTCATCTGTGCAGAGCTTTTTATTTATTTATTTATTTTTCAAATAATTACAAATGTCTGTGAAATTATTAGTAAAGTTGTATGAATTTAAGGTATTCTGACTATTAGCAGTAAACTTTTGGCTGTGTTGGCTTTCAATGGCTCCATATTGAAAAATTAAAGCAAGGTGGTCTCACCAAGATGGCCGCCACTTGGCTTCAAAATTGAAACAGTAATGTGCAATCTAGTCTTTTTTTTTTTTTTTACATCTGTGATCGAAACAGGTGGAAGGTATGGCTACTGCTTGGTTGAAGTGAAAACCTGCACCATCACCGAGCCTTTGCGGATAAGATTGGATATCTCTTGTCTAAGAAATCCTCATGATCACCAAAGTAACCACCATAGTGGAGCACCATAGTCATGGGCTATGGCTTGGATCGTTGTCCCACATCCACCTCGTGTCAGTGCATGCCCACCACCCGAAACCCAATAAGGCTGCCGCGTCACTGAGTTGATTCTGATTGGCTGATATGTATTGCTGACTTGCATGACAATGAGCAGCAATTAAAAAAAAAAAAAAAGATATGTAATTATTATTAACGAACTGAAACCCAAAAATAGAGGCTCATACCCACCACTCAGACTCGCACAGAATAAAAAACCACAGTCTAACTCGCGTAGACTGACAAACTTGCAGATAAATAAATGTTCATGGAGCAAAAGCCGAAATCAGAAGATCCTTCAGTAAAGTACTAACTACTAAGTTTTATGTGTGAAAAGATATTGTGTATCTGGTTCTTTTCGGTAGATTTTTTACGTAATGGCTGTTACCATGGGATCAGAAATCTGTTCCCCTATATAAACCCCTCACTCCCTATCCGAAGTCTGGTTCAGCTCAAATCGAGCTGTTAAAAGCCTTCACATGTCATTCCTGCATGAAATCATTTATAGGCTTAATTTCTCTTGGTGTTTTCCATACCAAGAGAGAAAGACGCAGACATAGAGCCACGTCAGATATTCAGTTATCTCGTGTCAATCCAGTGTCTCCAGCCAGGAGTCTAGGAATCCGTTCCCATACACCCTTTGGGGAGAAAAGGAATCTTTCCGTGTTCTCTTGCACAGATATAAGTTATAACCATCCCAAAAGGCTTCAGTGAGTGCCGCACTGACATCACATACGGACACTGGGACGGACACTGGGTCTCGTTTATCAATCTTTTTTTTAATAAAGTCATGTGGAAATGTTTGTGCGGGCCAATTATAAAGGTTTCAAAAATTGGCTGATTTGTTATTGCTCCTGTTCCTGGAGTGCTGTACGCAAAAAAAAAAAAATAATAATAATAATAAATAAATAAATAAATAAAAAACGCCGAAAACTTTAATCACGAGCATTTTGTAATTTGTTTTCCTCCAAGCCTTTATTCACTGAGCCAGTATATGTTCAGCGATTGGCTCTGGTTTATTATAAATCTCACTATGAAGAATAAAGATAATAACAGACCACCACAGAGATCGACATTAAATAAAAATCCATCCAATTTCCCACCTGTAACATCCACACTTCATATCAATCCGGATGATTCATACACACCTTCTATCTCTGATACCTGACTACAGCTCATTCATAAACAGAAAAGTGATGGTGACCAGAGGCCGAGAGCTTTTTTCTTCCTCTAATCTCGGCTTTCTCTCATTTTCACTCAGTTGACTCTATCTATTTCTGGTTCTTTTTTGTTTTTGCTCTCCATGTCTGTCACTTTGTGATGAAATATGGCAACCAAACGGATACTTAGTCAGTTTGTCCAACTTAAACAGGTTCAGTGCCAAATCTATTCCATCCATCATCCTGCATTCACATTACACTGTGTGTGTGTGTGTGTGTGTGTGTGTGTGTGTGTGTGTTGGCAGGAACATACAGACAGAAATACTGCGATTTTCTTTTTTTGTCAATGATAAGCAACTATATCATACTACACCTCTCTTTTCATTCCCCACCAATGGTGTTCTTCCTATCGCTTTCCGTCTTCCTGGTTTACATCTTATTTTCTCTTTCCCTCTCTCATTCTCAATGTTTCTGTTGTGTTGTCTTTTTTCAATTCCAAACTTTCACCCTACACGCGTACTGCGCACGTTGCGAATACACTCACCAAAATTCATAGGAGGGGCGGCACGGTGTCATAGTGGTTAGCACGCCTGCCTCACAGCAAGAAGGTCCTGGGTTCAAGTCCTGTGTCTGGCAAGGGCTTTTCTGTATGAAGTCTGCATGTTTTCTCTATGCTTTTCCTCTGGGTACTCCGGTTTTCTCCCGTCATTCAAAGACAAGCATTTCAGGCTAATCGACTGTTCCAAATTGCCATTAGGTGTGAGTGGGAGTGTGAATGATTGTGTGTATTGCCCTGTAATGGACTGGTGGGCTGTTCAGGATGTACCCCACCTTCATCCAGAGTTGGCTGAGATAGTCTCCAGCCTCCCCGCAGCCCTAATGGGATTAGGAGGTTTGACAAATGAATAAATGAATAAAAAGAATATCGGCTGGGTGGAGCTGACAGGAAGGATATTGTAACTCAAATAATCAGTCTTTACAGCTGTGGCAAGCAGAAAAGAATCCTTTGAGACACTTTAGCTACAATAGGAGAAAACCACATCAGATTGCACTTCTATGAACCAGCAACAGGATTTCATTCATTCATTCATTTTTCTAAGCTAGTTAATCCTAATTAGGGTCACGGGGAGGCTGGCGCCCATCTCAGCTGACTCTGGGCGAAGACGGCGAACTTTTGACAAATGTTCAAACTGAGCACTCTCCCCTCCATTACTTTTTGCTAGCTGCCTAGTCATGCGTTATGCCGCGTGCAACCGCCAATTAGCCTACTGTGCATGTTTTTGGCCTGAAGCACGGGGAAAACACGGAAACGCCACACAGAATCACCCGAGACCGGGAATCGAACCCAGGCCATTGTGCTGTGAGACAGGCGTGCTAAACACTATGCCACCATGCCGTCAATAATGTGGTCATTGGATTCTCGGACAGCGTGCAACGAGAATCCTGTTTTGTTTTTGTTTTTTTTGCATTTATATTTGACTATGCACTTTGTGATTATTACATACTTCTAGCAACTTATGTAAATTCTGACCCCCGTAGCTTTCCCTGTTTACAGTCATAGAAAAGCAACCTGCAATTCAAGTCTGAAATAATCAACTCAACGAGGCTGGATGCATTTTTATCACACAGAAGCTCCACAGTATTTCACTCTTAAAACAACGTCTCCAAACATGAATCCTTATGTAACTAGGTTTTTACGGCCCATAAAAACCCACATGTGGAACAGTCTGAGCGCAGGGTTGTGATCTTTGACCTCTGAGCTTGGTCATGACATTTGGCCTCATGACAGCTCATCCTGCATGGTTATGCCTCTGCCTGTGTTTTCCACAGTTATTATTACAAAATGTGAAGCCTTCCAACTTTTTGTGCCATT
This sequence comes from Tandanus tandanus, assembly GCA_039654325.1. Classification (NCBI taxonomy): domain Eukaryota; kingdom Metazoa; phylum Chordata; class Actinopteri; order Siluriformes; family Plotosidae; genus Tandanus; species Tandanus tandanus. The sequence goes on from JBCNYH010000005.1 coordinate 5,084,228, forward strand.
TTAAATGCTATTCATCTTAACATACCAGCAAGGTGCTGTATCGGCCAATTCGCTTATTTGAGAGAGATGGTTATTCCCGTTCTACCTCCCTCCCTCCTTTGCACTCACACACACATGCTTCCACACACACAGCTATGACTGCTAAAAAGCTCAGCGTGGGCAGACATTTACATTCTCGTACAACTTTTTGACAGTCCACACTATATTACGAACATAAACCTGAGTCATCACTTTTCATAGACAACACACACAGAGAGAGAGAGAGAGAGAGAGAGAGAGAGAGGGAGAGGGAGAGAGAGAGAGAGAGATAGCTCCTCAAAGCGAAATGAAAGGAAAACCTTCCAAACACTGTTCATCGTTCATTTTCTGAACCGCTTAATCCTAAGTAGGGTTGCAGGGAGGCTGGCGCCCATCTCAGCCGACTTTGGGCAAGGGCAGAGGACACCGTGGACAGCTCGCCAGGCCATCACAGGGCAGAAGCATGCTGACGGCAACCCAATGGCCTACTCTTTACGAACGACAGCAATGGTTCTTTTACATGCCTCGCACCACAGACAGTGAGAGACATGGCTGGCCTTTGATAACCCAGTTAGCTGCACTGGAGGCAAACACTGTTACACATGAACATATGTATATTTTCATTATCAGGTTGTTTTTACTTACATTTTTGAAGTTGCAACCTGCTTAAATCTGTTTGATAGTTTGCATTAGCCAATTTGGAAAGACTGCCCTTTCACTCTCGCAAGTGCAGGACATGAATGTTCATATAAGGGAAGTTCATATACGGCAAGATAATGGCAATAATAACAGTATACAGATATTAAACTAACAAATCAGAAATAAACAAGTGAATTTCTGAATAAAATAAAACTAGGAACATCCTTCCATTCACATACATCAGACAAACATCGGTTCGTTTATAGGAACGAATGGTATATACAACCACATGCTCATGCAAGTGGAGAAGTCCAAGATCAAGTGTTAAGAAATGGAAGAAGGCATTCGATTCCAATAGAGATAAAACTAGGGTAGTGCATCTCTCTCTCTCTCTCTCTCTCTCACTCAATTCACAAATGAAGCCAAACAGCTGAAGTAAAGACTTTGCCATTAAGCAGGATTTGTTTTCTTATCTCGAGCTTGATGTGGTCTGACATTCATTTGGACGCGTTCATGACCCCTTAAGACTTTGTTTTTCATTCTATCTTGGTTAATCTTAGTCTTGGGCTTGTCTTGGACTTGTCAATAGTGGTTTTGCTTTTAGTAGAGCACTGTGGTCAGTGAAAGTTGTTTTGAAATGTGCTGCAAATAAATGTGACTGGAGTTGACTTATGTTGCTTCCATCATTGGGGTGTTTTGAGATTTATTCAGTTCAAACTCATAAAACAATCCAGCAAGCATTCATGCCAAAAAAAGGTCTACCTCAGCCGACTCTGGGGGAAGGCAGGGCGCACCTTGAACAGCTCACCAGTCCATCTCAGGGCCAACCAACAGACAACCATTCACACCTAGGGGCAATTGGGAACAATTAATTAGCCTAGTGTGCATGTCTTTGGGTTGTGGGAGGAAACCCATGCAAGCACGGGGAGAACATGCAAACGCCACACAGAGACGACTTGCTGAGCTCGGAACTCGAACCCAGGAACTTTTTGCTGTGAGGCACATGTGCTAAACACTATGCTACCATGCCACCCAGTTTTATTTTATTATTATTATTATTAGTGGTAGATTATGTGGTAAGTCCACCATGAATGTCCCTGTGCAGGAACTGTTAGTTTAGAAAAAATAACAGACGGAGCACATTAGTATGATATATAATATAATATGGTATTGTTCATGTTATTGCTTATAACTACTTATCGAGACATTACTACTACTACTACTAATAATAATAATAATAATGAACACATCGTTCAGTATTGTATAGTTAAAATTCCGTCACTACCACCAAAGCATATTTTACTGAAATATTTCTACTGAGCACAAAAATGACGACGTGAAGCTCTGGAGCAGAAAAGAAACACCTTTTTAAAAATGATCGCTTGTAAATCCGTCACTTACGATTTGGCCTGTGAGAGTGGGAAACTCAGACTCATCCTTAATCAGAAACAGAAGGAGGAGTAATTTATTATGGCTTGCACACACACACTGAAGAGCACCGTGTCAGAGGTCAGAGGTTAACCCAGTTACCGCGCCTACCTCAATCTCTCGCTCATGCACACAGTCAGTTTTGGCATTGCTTCACGCTAATAGCTAACAGAACAGCAGAGTAGGTCCAGAACACTGTTGGATGCATTGAGAGTAACAGTCTTATGCTAAATTATACACATATTATATCATAATGGTGTGTCACCTAGAAAATGTCCAGGTGACTTTTTTTATAT
>JBCNYH010000005.1:5125867-5143242 GCA_039654325.1 Tandanus tandanus
ATATATATATATATATATAAATAAATGATATTGGAGGCATATTTTGGGACTACTGCTTTTTAAACAGTACAACTGCATTAAATGCATAATTAACAGATGCTGATTTCCACAGTGCACCACAGTGAATAGTTACACCCCTCTCTTACTCACCAACAGTGTCATTCCGGCCCTTTGTGAGCTGGTACAAATCATTGCAGTGTTCGGACTGAAGAAGAAGCCCATGTGAGGGTTTAAATCCCTGTCCTGTGTCTCAACAGGATGTCTACATTAGTGAAACACATCTGCAGTACCTGTAGCTCTTTAATGAGCCACGCAACATCAGTATTGGTGGATCCTTCAGATCAGATTTTGACTTCTTATTTGGATTCTTAAATAGGAAGCATTTGAACATGAAACGCCTCAGAGTTGTCTCGAATGATGTCGTTCGATCACGTGCACTTCAGTTACAAAGTGAGGGGGAAAATGTGTTTGTATTGTGCTAACAAAAAGCTAGCCAGGTAATTGCCCAGTGACGGATTTTATTTTCCTCAAACAGCACATAGTCAAGGATATACTGTAGTTTCAACAAGTGGATATGTCTGTTGATTGATCTAAAAACTTTCATTGTAGTAAATCCAACACTTAAATTCAGTACAACTTGCACGAGAATGTGAAATCGCCAGATTAGGACTTGGGCATGTTAGTTCCAATAAGGCAAGAAACCAGCAAAAATAACTGTATACAGATATTACACTAATAAGTCAGATATAAACTAATCAACTTCTGAATAAAATACTGCAGAACATTTACATGTATCAGACAAGTGTCTGCTCATAAACGGGACCATATAGCTCAGTGCATTAAAATGCACACCACTTCCGCGTTTACAGCTTCTTCCACATGAGTTACGTCCCACTTTTCGCAGTGCAATGGCAACCCCCGTGTAAGGATTTATAACTCTTATTTTCTTCACAAAGAAGATTGTAATAACAATAGTGTGTTTTGATGTGCAAAGATGCAATGTATGCAAGCAGGTTTGTGTTTCCTCCGGAATCAATAAAGTATTCTGAATTCCCTTTTAAGGAGTCAGTGTGATGCGTCTTTACCCCCTCACCCTTCATTTTTTTGGGCAGTAGTGTATCCTAACAGGAGTAGACTTACTGGGTAGTGTCTTTACCCTTTTAAACAAATAATAGAGATACAATAGATACAAATTGATTGTATCTCTTTATTCTGTAATATTTATATATCCGTACACATACACTACAAGGCCAAAATTTGGGGACAGCTGACGAATCACACCCATATCTGCATGTTGGGGTCAAGATTTGGTCCCCACTTTTGCAATAATAATAATAATAATAATAATACCAATAATAATAATATCAATAATAATAATAACAATAATGATAATACCAATTATAATAATAATAATAATAATAATAATAATAATAATAATAATAATAAACCCTCCCACTCTTTTGGAGCATGGCGATGGGGATGTATCAGGGATTTATCCATTCAGCCTCAAGTACACGAGTGAGCTTAACCAATCACAAACCGATGTTCTCCTACAGCGAGAAAGTAGTTCAGCCAATCCCAGGCAGGAGGAAGTGACGTTGTTGGTTTTGAAAACGTTGGCGGTTTGACTCAGGAAGAACAGTGACCAGTGCTGCTGCGGAACCGATGAAATAATTTGAGCTTTTAAAAGATTTTTGTTGGAAATACCTTTTGGAAACATGCAGGTAATTGTATTAAAGTATTTTTTTTTACTTTAGAGTTATGAGTTTAGTTCCGGGTTAGTCTGAGAACGGGAGTAAAGCTGTTGTTAGTTGTGAAGGTTTTTAAACCGAGTCGTTAAAATAAAATGGCGGATTGAGAAGAATGTTATTATAAATCTGTGGGTCTTTACTACTGTCGAGTTCGTGGTGGGTTGTGTTTTTACGTCTTATGATATTTCTGACTGAGTGTTTAAAGGTGTTTTAAAGTAGGAGCTAGCAAGCTAATAGTCCAGGTTAGCTAGCAAGTTACTTTTCACAGGCTTTATTTTAATAACTTTAAAATCCGGTTTATAGGTTCTGTTTATTGGTTTTGTTTTCAGAACAAAGAGAACCGTGAACCCAGAAACTTCCTCACACAGGTAATGAATAATGTACCAACTGTCTGTGTTTTCAAGTCAACTACATAGAGGTGTATAATAAGGTCGTGGGGGGGTGTAAATAAATATTTTTGCAAGTGAATTCTAATGTGTGTGTTTTTTTTTTTTAATGTACTCATTTGTTTTGAATACCTTTACCTGGAAGGTGGATCTGGAAAGCCCTCGACTGTCCTAATATAGGTTGTTTATTTGTGATTGACAGACAGTCGCACCTATGAGAGAAGAGAACCCTGGAGCTGTCATGGGTAATGTTAAACCAGAGTTTGTGGAAACTCTAGAAACTTATTGTTATTGTAAGAGCTATACATTCTCTCTCTCTCATTTTTTTCTTCTAGGCACTGGTCCTGGTCGAGTTCCAGTGAAACCCAGCTCACAGAAGTAAGATTTGTGCCTGTGTCAAAGACAATCCTTCTACACTAATATTTTCCCAAAAGAGATTTTCTCTGACATTAGCACGCCGTTACTTTATAATACTTTATTTACTCATTTTTAAGAGATTGGGACAGCCACCCATTTGCAAAGAAAGCATCAGAACAAACAATTGAGTCCTTTCTTAGCTTATTTAGGAATCCATTGTGAATCAAAATGTCATTGGTAACACTACATTGGTGTAGATTCGCAATCATCCGGGTCATGGTAATCTTTAAAAGCTTGAGTCGAGGCAAACTGCTCATTCAGTACATTCAGGTCATCAGCTGACTTCATTTTATTGCCATATTAATGTTGCTGAGCCTCGACCTGACCAACTGGAGCAACAGTGCCACAGAGATTACATGCTGTGATCAAGGCTAATATATTAGTGTGCGACTTATTATATACATCATTAAGAAACAGCTGATCTGGAGAGCTCTAAGTCAAGGCAAGAATTCTTTGAGACAAGTCAGATGAAAAAGCTGTAAGTGTATGCTAGTGGGCATGTGAATGGGTATCCCAAGACTGTCTGATTTCCTTGAAGCTTTTGGCAATGAGAACTTTCCCTGTGGTCTGATACAGTCCTGTAATGACACTTACTTGGCAGGCTTTGAAGGGGTAAATTAATCTGCAACATACACTGCTGTGCATCTTATTGTTATTCTGTTTAAAAAAAAATAAGAAGAATTTGTTACATAATGTATAAACTCTTTCCATTTATCCAGGAAATTCTCCATCAAGGACTTTGATATCGGGCGTCCGCTCGGAAAAGGCAAGTTCGGGAACGTGTATTTGGCCCGTGAAAAGAAGCTGAAGGTCATTGTGGCGCTGAAGGTGCTCTTCAAATCTCAGATGGAAAAGGAAGGAGTGGAACACCAGCTCAGGAGAGAGATCGAAATCCAGTCTCACCTCCGGTAGGTGTTGAGTTCGCTCCATGTCCTGTAACGGATATGCTGTTTGAAATCATCTTTGGCTTGATGGGGATAAGGCGCCATTCTTATACGGTACTGTTATTAATATGTGCGGCTTCATGACTTGTTGGATTCAAATGAACGCAGCTCTGTGTCTTGTATGTAGGCATCCGAACATCCTGCGCTTTTATAACTACTTCCATGATTCATCACGTGTGTTTCTCGTCCTGGAGTACGCACCGCGCGGAGAGATGTACAAAGAGCTGCAGCGCTGTGGCCGCTTCAGTGATCAGCGTGCAGCCACGGTCAGTGTCTACATCACTTAACACTTTGTATACGACCCTGTACACGTTGACTTGTTCTGAAGCGTCCGTGTGCCTCTGTGTGTGTCCAGTTTATGGAGGAGGTTGCAGACGCTCTTCAGTACTGCCATGAGAAGAAGGTGATCCATCGTGATATTAAACCCGAGAATCTGCTGCTGGGTTTCAGAGGAGAGCTCAAGATCGCGGACTTCGGCTGGTCTGTCCACGCGCCGTCGCTACGGTAACCCTCAATCATATCGTTAACATGTCAGATTTCTCTGAGACTTTGTTCTTCATCTTGATCAGTAGCAGGGACTTGACTTGGTGTGTGTGTGTGTGTGTGTGTGTGTGTGTGTGTGTGTGTAGACGGCGCACCATGTGTGGCACTCTGGATTACCTTCCTCCTGAGATGATTGAAGGGCATTCCCACGACGAGAAGGTGGATTTGTGGTGCATCGGCGTGCTGTGTTACGAGTGTTTAGTGGGAAATCCTCCTTTCGAGACCGCCAGCCATTCAGAAACGTACAAACGCATCACGAAGGTGTGTGCGCACTGTTTATTTTATTACTACCTGATGTCAGAAAATGTTACTGATGGGTTTCTTTAAGCATCTAAACATTGCAGAAGGAGTAGTAATGGTAGGTGTTGATTTTGTTGTACTGTACGAGGAATATAACACTTAGGGATGTCATTAGAGCATAACGAGTATGGTGCCTTTCCTATATATCTATTACTCTTTAACATAGTTACCTGATAGAGTTTCATATGCAGACAGATAATTTCACCACCATATTTTATGCTGCATCTCAACACTATGTATACACACACACACACACGTATATTAGTAACACTACCTAACAAGCATAACATTTAGGTCCGCTTGTTATTCACAGATCAAGAATTTCGTCTCCTTATACTAAATGATGCTGAAATCACATTTCGTGCAATTTAGATCTTTGTAACATTGCCATATTTTCCCCCAGTGGAATAATTCTTCGCTAATTCAGAGGCTCCAGCTGAATTATGGGATGCTGTGCTGTGAGCTTAGTATGGTACCTTTGCATACCATGTTTGTCTTCTAGCTATAATAAACTGCATACGGAGTATTCCTGTATCTTTTTTTGTGTGTGTGTATATTAATAGTATGGTGATAAGTCTGATTTTTTATTTTTTTATTTTTATTTTTTTTTTACACAAATTAGCCAAAAGTTAGCTCTGATGTCATTAGAAGCAGGATGTGTAGTTCTACAAATCTTTTGAAGATCTGAACGGCAAATTGTCCCTGGCGTTCGTGTTCACTAGGTGGATCTCCAGTTTCCCAAAGTGGTTTCCGAAGGTGCCCGTGATCTGATCTCCAAGCTGCTGAGACACAGCCCCTCCATGCGTCTGCCTCTGAAGAGTGTGATGGAGCATCCGTGGGTGAAGGCCAACTCGCGCCGAGTCCTGCCTCCTGTTTGTCAGCCCAAACCCACCCCTTCACATTAGCCTCAGTTCAGATACAGTGCTTTTAATTTCTTTGGTAAAATGTATTTAATAAATGTGTTGATGGGGATGAGGAGTTATTGTTTGGTGTGTATGGTCAGGAACAAAAGGGGGTGTGGGGATCAAGATTTCCTCCTTTCAAGTGTGGCTTTTTTTTTTTTTTTTTTTTTTTTTTAATTAAATATATAAATGTGTGAGTGTGTATATATCTATATCTAAGCAGCTGGGCCTTTCTTGTATCTCCACTGTACTGACTGTTTTATTAGCCAGACCGACCAAGCAAAACTTGTTGACTGTTTTGTCATCTCCCTACTACTTCATCCATCAATACAAATGTACCACAACACTGCTGATAGCTGGATTTTCCTGATTCACTGTTTTTCACCACAGTGGGAACATGTGTACACGTATCTTTTACAATGTCTGTTCATTATACATGGTTGTTTGTGCTTTTTTTTATTTGTTTAGAGCTTTTATCGGTTTCTCTGTCAGTGTTCCTGTTCAGTGATGGTCCTGACTAGTGCGGAACATGTTTAAGTGGTGTGGAATGTGGTGTGTTTTTGCTACATGAAACCGGCTCAAGAATGATGTTCTTTGTTAAATAAAAGCCGATTGAATTACTGAATAAGTGAATACCCCAGTGTTATTTTTAAAGTTTGCTTGGTCTATCTCTGCAAATTGAACAAGAAGTGACCAAACAAAATATGCATTTTCCTTTCACTTGATGTAAAGGGCCTTTATGGTGGGCACCTTTTGTTTTTTTGGGGGGGTTTTGTTTTTGATTTACGGTATTACTCCCACAAGGGAAATTATCGCTTCTGCATTTACCCCATCCAAAGTGAGCACATACGCATGCAGCAGTGGGCTGCCACACGCATTGGGGTGCCCGGACAGCAGCTGGGGTTTAGGTGCCTTGTTCGAGGGCACTTCAGCCACGAAGGAGAAGAAAGGGAAAGTGAAACACACTTCTCCTGCCACCACACATTTTTTCATGCTGGTTCAGGAATCGACCCAGCGACCTTTAGGTCCCAAAGCAGCTTCTCTAACCATTAGGTCACAGCTGCCCCCAAAATGCCAGACAGCCCTAGGTACCATGGGTACCCAGAGTAGCGCTTTGAAGAAATCAAGGGCTTAATGGTTAGCATGTCTGCCTTGCAGCAAGAAGGTCCTTGGTTTGAATCCCAGACTTGGTGAAGGTCTTTTGTGTGTGGAGTTTTGCATGTTCTCCCTGTGCTTGCATGGATTTCCTTCCACAGTCTAAAGGACTGCTCCAAATCGCCCCTCGGTCTAAGTGTGAATGGTTGTGTTGTCCCTGTGATGGACTGGTGAACTACCCTGCCTTCACCCAGAGTTGGTTGAGATGGGCTCCAGCCTCCCTGAGGCCCTAGTAGGATTAAGCAGTTGGCTTACGAGTGAGATGAGCAGAAGGCCTTCATCCAAACTTTAATGACAGAAAAATAAACTTTAATTGGTGTACAGTTGGACCTTATGTCTTTTTGGTGAATGTTTCAGGGAGGAGACAGGTTTCCTTTAAATAAAGATCTGAAATGTACACAGCTTGTGTTGATAGGATACATTTCCATCAGTGTATGACTGGAGAGAAAAACCGGTAAATGCTAGTATTTAGCCATAGTTTATTTATTTACTGTTTCTGTGAGGAGACTCTTTTGTAAATCTTGTAAAAACTTTTTAGAGAATTTCAAACATTTTAAGAATAATAGTTGTTGAATACAGACATGGTAATATTAATGTTTGTTAATGGTTTTCATAACAAAATGGTTGTAATTCTTTTAGTTTGTACTTGTGTGATTAAGATATCAGTCGAGTTTCCCCATGTTGTCATTGTGGTAGCGTGGCCGAGCGGTCTAAGGCGCTGGATTAAGGCTCCAGTCTCTTCGGGGGCGTGGGTTCGAATCCCACCGCTGCCAACATTGTTTTTTTCCCCCCTCCTACTTCCAAGAAATTTTTCTCTACGCCACTTAGTCTGATCATAATTAAAAATAAATAGATCATATTTACTAAGCAAAGCTTTAGTCTTTATAACTAAGTGATCATTACCTTTATGTATTATTCTCACCAAGACTGTGAACTCATTGGGGCTAAAATGTCCTTAAGAAGAATAAAATAATTTCTTTTACTCGGAAACTACAACCAGTAGTAGCTGTAACAGACGTAGAAAAAAAAAAGATTTTAATAATTTTTTTAAATAGCTTTTTCTTTTCCATGACAGCATGCATATAATCATTTCTTCCATCAGAGGGCGCCAGTGTAGAAGACTGGGCGGGTAAATTATATATTCAAAACTGATCTAATTATTACATGCCATAAGCTTTTAAAAACAGACCAAAAATATACAGACAAGTTTATTGAAAGTACTTCCGGTAGAGGACAGAGTTTTAGAGCTACACATTCCAGGACACACTACTACTACTACTACTAATGATGATAATAATAATAATAATTATTATTATTATTATAAAAATGATTGTGATGATAACAATACAAATAATAAGTTTTACAAAGGAAATGGGATTAAAAAATAATTTTAAAAATCTAAAACAGAAAAAAGAAAATACTATTAAAATAATTAAATTTATTTTATCTAATTTTTATTTCATACATTTTACCATAAAAAATTGTATCAAGTAGACTAAAAAATCTTACATATTCCATTAAATCTCGGTTGTTGGTTTTTTTTTTTTATTATTACCCCCACCGTAAGTTTTACTTCCTGTGTCAAAGAACAACATCCGGTTCATTCATGTTCAACGCCGAAATCAAAATATTCTCATAGACAGGGGCTGAACCTCAACAGGAGCCCCGTGATCTCGTTTTAAAGGTTTTTTTAAACCCTACAACAGCCTAAATGGCTGCTTTACCCCCGGGTGACCCCCAGTTGGTCGCCATGATCGTTAATCATTTAAAAACACAGGGACTTTTTGACCAGTTCAGGAGAGACTGCTTGGCGGATGTCGATACAAAGGTAAGGGGACCGTCTGTGCTATGCTAAGCTAACGGGCTAAAGTGACAAGTTAGGATTTCAGCTTTGTGAAGTATCTTGTTAGGGTATAATATAATGCAGTATATTGATGTGTATACAGCATGTTAGAAGATATAAACATTAGGAGTTATTTAGAGCTAGTGTAATATATTATTGGATATATTAAATTTTCTTTTAAATATGCATTTGTTTATGTATTTCCTGTACATGTTTATGCACCTAATAGAGTAGTAAATATATTCCTTCTGGCTTCATTTTGTTTGGGATATAAATACATAAGTACAAACACAAGGTATTAATACGAATAACAGAGAAACAGGAAGAAATGGTAATATTGAAGCATATTTAAAGCAGTTATATTACTATGAACCTAAACTTTTGTAGCAGGCTAACAAGTAGAGTGTACAATTAGATAGGTTCACATCCCACAGAAGAAGGAAAAGGACCAGACTGGTCGGAGCTGACAGGAAAGCTACGGTAACTCTAATAACCAGTCTTCATAACCGTGGTGAGCAGGAAAGCACCCGAGAACAGGTCACCTGCTGAACTTTGAGGTGGATGGAAAACGACAGCCGAGAAACACAAGAACAAACAAGAACCTTGTCCGCTTGTACCCCATCGATCACGTGGTTCATTCGGCGGTGTGGTCTGAGCTGCCTTTCTGCTCAGCATCAGTTGTAAAGAGTGTTCTGAGGGTCGTATGCAAATACCCATCGACAGCAAAACAGCTACACAATGGTCATAGCCACTGGGATTCCATTCTTGCCCCTTATTCTGATGTTTAATATGAGCATTAATCAAAGCTGAAACATGAGTTAGTGTTGTCCTGCTAATACACGAATACCTTATCAGATAAGGACGTAAATGGATATAAGTCAGTGTAGGCTTAGATTGTGCCTCTGTTTTAGCCTGCGTACCTGCACCTGAGACAGCGAGTGGACAACTTTGTGTCTAATCACCTCTCCAACCACACATGGAGTCCTCAACTCAATAAGAACCAACTCAGGAACAGCATCAGGCAACTCGTGCTCCAGTACGTATCATCTCACCTGGTTATGCTATTTGTATTCATATATATGTAGTGTGTGTGTGTGTGTGTGTGTATGTATATATATATATATATATATATGCTAACCTTTGCCTATGATCATTTTGCTAACCTGGCCCTGTTCTTTGTCGGACTTGTTACCAAGACAACGTCCATAAGGTCAAATGTGCCCAAGAGCAACAGTAAAAAATGGACAAATAATCATCAACGGTTTATTGAAGCTAACTCAGCTCATTATCGCAGGTCGGGCTTACTGGAGCAGGGTGTAGATAGGATCGTAGCGCAGGTCGTCGACCCCAAAGTCCAGCACACTTTTCGGCCACAGGTGGAACGTGTTGTCCGTCAGTTCCTGTCTCCTGGCAACCACGTGGAAGAGGAGGAGCCTCCAGATGTCCTCACACAGGTGGTGGAGAACCAGGAAGCCCAGCTGCCGTCTCCAGGTAACGGATTTCCCGCAGTCTGGAGAATGTTTCTCTTTTCCTTTGCAATCACACCCACTCCACTTCTTTCCTTCCCCATTAATTCTCTTTCGTCTTCTGTTATCCTCTTTCTTGATGTTTCTTTCTTTCTCCCTGTTCATCAGCATTCATCTCCTCTGCTCCTGTCTCTGACTCCGCCCACTCTCAGAGCCAGAATCCCTCTGTAATAAAGACACAGGAGGGAGGGGAGGAAGACATCAACCTGGTAGAGGAGGATAAGAAGGATGCAGAAAGGGCAAAGGAGGACGAGGTGAAGGAAGAGAGGAAAGAGGACGAGACAATGAAAGAGGGGGAGAGAGCGATGGAGGTGGATCGGGAGACAGAGGAGCCTGAGGAGGTCAAGAAAGAGAAAGAGGAAGAAGTGGAGCAAGAAGAGGAGAAGGAAAAGAATGGAGAAGAGGAAAGAGAAAAGAAAGGAGAAGACGGCAAAGAGAGGAAAGGGTCAGGGAAGAACAGGGAGGAGGGCAGCACCGACAAACTGCACATCCGCCAGAAAGCAAGAGAGCGACTGAAAGAAGGTAACCGGAGCTGTATGCTGAATGTTATGACGATGAGTGATGTGAAGCATGAATGGTATGATGAGTGATGAAACACATCAGTGCAGGTGTAAGTGCTGACACAAGTGCTTTTATTACTTTATTTTTGTAAAGATTGCAATTTTATGGGTTAAAAACGGCTTAAACCGCCGTCTGCTGGTTAAAATCATCAACGATATAGAGTCGACTGCGGAGTGCTTCTCTACATCGTGAAATGTTTAATAAAGCAACGAAAATAATTTGATCGTCCTCTAATCAGAGGTTATTGATAGAGATAAGAATCACCAGGGACCACCCGATATGATATCGTCCCAGTACCTAGGAGTGCGCCACCTGTAGGACTATAGAGGAACGGAAAAAGGTTTACCACCTCGAATTCTTCACTATCATGATGATTTGCTGAGCTGCTTAATCCTTCAAGGGTCACGTGGAGGCTGGTGCCTATCTCAGCTGACACTGGGTGAAGGCACGGTACACCCTGAACAGCTCACAAGACCATTGCAGGGCAACACACACACACACACACACCCATTTACACTTATATTCACAACTAGGGGCGATTTGGAACAGCCAGTTAGCCTATTACGCATGTCTTTGGACTGTGGGAGGAAACCGGAAAACCCGAAGGAAACCCACGCAAGCACTGGGAGACCATGCAAACCCCATACAGAAACACCCGAGCCTGGCAATCGAACCCAGGACCTTTAGCTGTGCTAACCACACTCTACTACACCACTGTGCCGCCCACCTCGAATTCAAACTTATAAATAAAAAAATGAATAATTTTTAAAAATTCATTTGAATCTGCAATCAGAGCCCCATTAATTACAATGTAATATAGGAAGTAAAAGGAATCTGAATGAGAATACATTTAACAAATCAGGTGGAACAGATAGAAAATCGTTTAAATTGCAGCCAGATGTTTCTGCAAACCCCTGAAACAGCACAAAGGGAGCAGAATATTTAAAATAAAAGACTTAAAGTCATTAAGAAAAGTAAAATTTTGAGCCACAGTGTTTTTTTCCTATTTTCTTTCTTTGTGTCGTGGTAGAATACTCTCTAGAGGACTCTGACCTGGAGGGTTTGAGTGACATCACAGTGAGCTCAGTTCACACAAGCGACCTTTCGTCTTTTGACGATGACAGCGAGGACGACGAGCCTCCTTCTGAATCCACCGAGGAAGGAGAGATCACCTCTGAAGGTAAATCCCGCCCCCGTTTTAATGAGTAATGACATTCGACCTTTGTATAAGGAACTTTATTGTCGCACAAGTACTGCTCAGTTCTCGAATCTGATTGGTTAGAGAGTGTCGATTCATTTTGTGTGAGAGGAAGTGGAACCAACACGTTTCATGTTAATACAGTATGTATGTCAGAAGATGTTTGTACAATGGTGTTCTTTCATGAATTAGAAATTCAGTTTTTTGGCATGTTGCTGTCGTGTTAGAGAAATAAAACACTTGGAGGTGTGGGGTATCATCACACTGCCTCGTCATTGGTTTAATTTCCTAAAGCAGCAAAGGCCAAGAGTTAACGCAGAAATGGATGAGAAGCCTTTGTACGACTAGTTTTATACTATTCTTAATATTATTTGTATTTTATTCCTTTATCAGGTTTGGTCGTTTGTTACAATCCTGAATTCTGTGATTTAATGGAAATCTTATGACCTATTTGTAATTTATTTATTATTAAATATTAGTAACCATTTTATGAGTACAGCATGAATCATAACATTAGTGCTTGTCGTTTCATTCCCATTACAAGTGTAACTGTGTGGTATCCCCGGTGTTGTTACTTGATATAAGGTGCGTTCCTTCTGTCCATAGACGACAAGATTGAGAAAAAAGCTCCCGGAGATGAATCTGACGAGAATAAGGAGAAAAAAACCCGTGGTTCCCGCCAAGGCTACATTCACAAGCCTTTCCTTTACTCCCGTTACTATAGCGACTCGGATGACGAGGTTACAGTGGAGCAGCGGCGTCGTTCTGCTGTGAGTGACCGGGTTGCAGTTAAAGCTCTGCTCCGTGAGCGGGAATTGATGTCTCATCCACACTGTGCTGAACATGGTGAGGGGTTTCTGTTGCCTGTTTAAACCAGGGCTGCTTTTTTTCCAGGCGAAGGATAAAGAGGAAAGATTGTTGAAGCGTCAGCAGAACAGGGAGCGACTCGAGGAAAGGAGGAGGCAGAAGGCGGCGCAGGCAGAGCTCCAAGGTGCGATGTAGCCGCCTGTTGTTATCGTTTATTTCGTATTCTTGATTATTATGGCTGGAATATGTTTCTTGATGTGTATTTTTTTCTCCTATAAGCAGAAAAGGAGAAGCAGGAACTTCAGAGACCTCAAGCTAAAGAAGCACGGAAGGAGAAGAAAGTTCTAGAAAAAAAAGTGGCGCTCAGCAGAAAGAGGAAGCGAGACTCTCGGTACGTGTGGGTGTGTGTGCTTTTGTGTTCATTTGCAGGTGTCCACCTATTCACTGTTTCATTTTTTATTTGGACCGCAGGAAAGAGGATGTATTGGGTAGCAAGAAGAAGAGTGATGCCGATCCTGATGCCGTAAAGAAAGACGTGAGTCTCCGTCATTGTCTCTCCGTCCATCTCACTCTCTTTATTTCTGTCTTCCTTTGTTTGTATTCCCCCCCCCGCTATATTTACCTTGTTCTCATTTGTACGGATTAGTAATGATATGACAAGTATGATACACAATTGTAGATGTTCAGCTGCATGGGTGTTCAAAACAAAGCCTAAAGTATATTGTAATATATATATATATAGTAAAATAAAATCCCAGATTTTAAAGTTACAGTCCCTAATGTAATATTGTCCATATAGGATGCGTTGAAGTCTAAAGCAATCTCTCAGAAGCCTGTCAAGAAACTGTCAGAGGAGGAGCAGCGAAGGAGGAAGAGCATTTCAGAGGACCCCGGCGAGCAACGCAAAAGCTTAGATAAAAACCGTATGCACTCATTCATCCTGGACCTGGAGCTGGGAACTGAGGAAGCGCTCAGGCAGAGAAGCGTTGGGAAGAACGAGCGGCATGCTCGCAGAGAAAAGGAGCGAAAAGAGAGTGAGAAAGAGCGTGGGGTGTCAGATGAGAGAACCAGATACAAGCAGAAGGCAGAAAGTAAGAAAGGTGGAGAGGCTGTGGCAGAGGAGAAGGATGGAGGCGTGGCAAAAGGAACAAGTGATGACAAAGCAGAGAAAAAAGGGTCAAAGGTTAAAGGAGACAAGAAGGGCTTACCTTCAGCAAGAGAAGGAAGGCTTTCTCTGACGGAGGGATCTGCCCCAGAGGAGGGAATGATCAAGGATTCGAGAAAAGAAAAGATGCCCTCAGAGACAGCCAAAGAAAAAATAAAAGGAGAGAAATCACTGGGCAAAACTGACCCAAAACAGCAGCCTCGCCTGGATTCCACTGGCTCAACAGAGGAGAGGTCTGAGGGTGAGGCTGCTTCTGATTTCAGCAAGAAGAAAGACAAGCAAGCGAAAGACATTTTGAAACGGTCAAAAAGTCACCCAGAAGTTAAGTCTCATGAGAAGGTCAAGGTCAGGCAAGAGGGCAAAGAAGTAGGTGCTGGCAGTAAAGACAAGAGCTCCAACTCAGAGGCCCCCAAACATAGCTCAGACATAAAGGTCAAGAATTCCGAGGCAGGACCAAAAGTCAAATCCGTGTCAGAAAAAACAAGATCGAAGTCCAGGGACGACTTGAAATCTCAGAGTCCGTTATCGACCAAGACAGACAAGAAAGGCCAAGGTCAAGAAGCCAAAGTTAAAGTAGGATCGGTTCCTAGCAAGCCAGAGTACTCCAAGGAGAAGAAGAAAGAGGGAGGGATGAAAGAGGACAGGAGAGTCTCAGAAGACCGGGTTGAGAAAGGGAAGGAAGCAAAGAGCACGAAGAAAACGAGTGAGAAGAAGACAAAAGTATCAGAGAAGAAGGGAGGAGATGGTGAGAATGAAAGAAAAATCCCGGAAGTTGAAGATCTTTCTTCCAGCTCCTCTGTTTTATCAGCAGTCGCTGAGGAGGCCCAGACTGGAATCAAAATTGCTTCTCATCCCTCAGACCCTCAAGAGCAACAAGCCACAGAGTCCCTCACTACATCTGCCATTCCAGTGCAACACATCCCAATTTCTGTTGGTGAATCAGAAATCAAAACACCACAGGTCGTGGATTCAGCTGCAGAGTCTGATTCCACAGACCAGTCGACCTCAGATTCGTTTAGAAGGTCTGATCTTACTTCAAAAGCTAACTCACAAGCTATGGACACAGAGTCTGATCTTGCATCTGCACAAGCCAATGCTGCAGAAGCTGACCTTGCCAATGTAGCCACAGAATCTTCTGAAAAACCTCAGAGTCAACCAACAGAGTCTGATCTTGCTCCTCCAGCACCACCTCAGTCCTTAGAAGTAATTTCAGTGTCTGATTTTACAGACCCTCAGTCCTCAGATTCACATCAAAAGTCTGATCTCATGAATCCGATCTTAAAGCCTCATTCCACAGTTCATGAAACATCAGGTCTAAAGCCAAATACTAATCTTGCATTCCTTCAGTCCGCTGACTCCACCCCAGCATCCAATCTCACAGCCCCTGAGTCCTCAGACTCCATCCCAGAGTCTGATCTCACAGTTGCCCAGGCCTCAAACTCAGCCCCAGCACCTGAATTTCCAGTCCCTCAGGGTTCAGATCTGCTTTCTACTCCCGGTCCGGTTGGTCCTAACAGCACCTCTGTCCCTGACGACATGTACGACGCCCTCAGTGACATCACTCCGGATCCTGACGACGACGAGGAAGCCACCATGAGACTGGCCGAGAGCCAGCCTCAGAACCGTCCCATCCCAGCAGAAGCAGACGCCCTTCTGTCCTTAATGGATATCTGTGCATCTGCAGCTGTTAGCAACTCCACTGGTGTGTCTGATGGACAGGATGCTGAGAGTTCGTTCCGGGATGCTGATATAAAGATGAAGGAAGCAGCACTTACGTTACTCTCCATGGATCCAGATCAAGCGGTTTCGGCAAGGTTTATTGATGAAGATACACATGTTGCTGGGCAGCAGGTGGAGTCTTTGGCCTCTGATCAGGTTGATGTGACAAGTGCCACAGAGCCACCTAAAGAAGTTACGAATGAGTCTGAAGGCGAATCTTCTGCCTGTGGCTCAGAGAAAAGCAACAACCACATTGAAGGTAATGCTCTTTCATTCATTCAGCTATGTTGTAGAAAATGCAGTAGCACTTGCTTTGTGTTATAACAATTTAACTTTTCAGTTAAAGCTAGGCTCATACATTATTGATTAACTCCTTCTGTGGTCTTTATAATGCAGTAGAACATGACGTTAAGCTTTCTGTGTTCCTTGTTCTGTATTGTTCTAGATTATTCTGTAGCTGCATAACATTTGTCCTAATCTGTTCTAGATCATATAGATTTGGCTTTGTGGCAGTACTGTTCTAGATCATGCAGTCATCCATCCTGTACTCTAGATCACAGGTGTCATCCATCCTGTACTCTAGATCACAGGTGTCAAACTCAAGACCCACGGGTCAACTTTGGCCCACCAGTTCGTTTTATGTGTCCCGCTTTGAAAGAATGTGATTACTGTACCACCCCCCAAAATAAAAATTCCCACACGTTAAGTATTGCCTCCCTACCACACCCGACCAGCACCGATCAGGGACAGGTGTAAGCACGCACATACACATGCAGGGGGAAAGCAGTATTCGCCACTTTATACACAGATGCCCTTGATTGGCTGGTGATCACTGTAAGTGAGGGAGGCCAGCTAGCGTAAGCGCTCCCGTGAGGGATGCCAGTTATCTTAGCCAGTTAGCTCCGATGGGCTCCCGCAGCTTGATAATCACGCACCTTGTCACACATTGGAGCCAATTATCATACATCTGCAATGTTTTAAACGGATTTTTGTTTTTTTTTCCGGGTCTAGAAAAAACAGCCATTGGTGCAGAGGCTGCCGACACAGTGGCTCAAGAGGAAGCGACATTTGAAGTGAGAGTAACATACTATCTAGTATAGAATTTGTCGGTCCTAGACCTGGAAAAGGACTTCATGTTAAGCAATACTGTTAATTAACAAATAGTTTTGAATGTGTCCTTATGTTCAGATCAACAGTGGTGAAACTGGATCAAAAGCAAAGGCTGATGTTTCCAAACCAGACGTCTCTGCTAATGAACTAGTGGGAGAATCTAGTAAGTCCAACAGTGAGGTTTCCTTTTAATAGCTTTTAGGAATATCCTTATTTACTGGGCTGTAGTTTTTTTTTTCTTGTTTGCTACCACTATACAGAATTCACCCATCTATATATTGTATTGGTTTCAGCTGAGATTGATGCCAACCAGATACCCACACAGACTCTGAGTGAAAGCATACACACAGCTGAGGACACAAAGGTAAGTCTGTAAGATGGCCGAAAGGTTGAACATTTATATTTTTAAGTACGGCAGCATTTTTCTTTAATTGTTTTCTACTGCCATTGAAATATGGTCATGTGATATTCATGTTACAAGAAATGGGATGCTAATCGGATGCTTGTGTTATTAATTCAAGCTAAGAATACCACAAGTATACTATCAAGTGCACTAAATACCCTAACCACAAGAATTTGCATGCTAATCATAAATACTTTAAAGGTACAGTCTTACATAAAATATTTAGTCATGTTTTTGTTGCTAATAGTTCATGGTGACTAAATAAATCAAACCTTTTAGTTCCAACATTTATGACGGCTGTGTGTACTGTGATATTTGAGTTCAATTTTGTGTTTCCCGTCACTTTAAGCCCACAGCTGCCAAACAGGCTAAAGTAGGTCACGTGGTACGTGAACCGTCATACACTGGGCTCGCGCAGAAGTGTGGAAGTGAAAACATGTCCAGTATGAAAGAAAACGGTCCTCGCGCGCACAAAAAAAACGGAAAACCAGAGATATATGCTCAATGGCATTTTGTAGCAAGTCCACCGAGGATGGATTAAGCTTCCCGCGAGAGGACTGTATCCCCAAATAACAACCACAGCGTTCGGGCGGGCTGGGAACCGACTCCGAGAAGACTCGATTCACTGATTCAGATATACATACA
>JBCNYH010000005.1:5227298-5232526 GCA_039654325.1 Tandanus tandanus
ATGTACAATTTTGTTTATGTTATTATGATCTAAGCATTACGTTACTCTCTGCCACTGCCACTTAATTTTTTTTCCACTGGGTTCCCCCCCTCCCAGGGCTGTTCTTCCTGTAAACGGCAGACATGCCCCCCTGTAGGACTGTGCTCCTTGTAAAGGGTATGGCCCCTGTAAGGTTTGCCAGTTAGAAACTTTATTTAGCATTAGTATTCACTTCAATTTTCACTCATAGTTGATCAGGAAAATAAACATGCTTTAAGAGGTATAGGAGTGCATCAGTTGACTTTGGCTTCCGAAACATGAAGAGCAAAACAGAGTTTTAGTTATTAACATTCATATGTACCATATTATAAACGAAAGATATGTTGATCACACCGTTAAATTAAAAGCATACAGTCAACTAGGACTGAAACTTGAAGTGTATATTCTATTACAGTAGTGGAAAGTTTTTGGGTGATGAGTAACGAGAGCAGTACTTGTGTAGATGAAGTTATTCTGAGTAACACTACTGTTTGTCTGAATTGTCTGACTCTGGGTCCATGATAATAATAATATTAGGTATTATATTTAATGTAGTAGTTTAATTTAATGTATTCATATTTAGAAGCGATCTACGGGTTTGCCTGAGGCCAGACACACACACACACACACACACACACACACACACACACACACACACACACACACACACACTAAACAGTCGGCTGCCTGTCTCCGCTCACTCTCCTGCAGACATACACCCGGCTCCAGTACTGAATGGCCAAATGGTGTGACAGAATGAAGGAGAAATGGTGTATACGTGTTTCTATGTGCTTATGTCTCTCTCTCTCTCTCTCTCTCTCTCTCTCTCTCTCTCACAGACACACACTCGCACACAAACACACGATGGGATTGGGCAGCTGTCCTAACACCACTCCAAGCCTCTTTATGAGCTGTGCTCGTGTCATTTATGAAGCGGCATTTTTTTCATATGTCTTGTGAAGTCATTTAATAGACGTTTAATAATTCCGTAAAGAGGCAGTCAATGTCCAGAGCGATTAGCATCAGCGCACCAAAATTTTCCACATGCTTACACAAGCCAACGATTTCCTGAACAAACTGAGCACGTCCTGACCTTAACTCTAAATTTAACTCTCAGTCCTGTCCAAGTCTTCCAACCAGTGCTAAGTTTCGAAAACGCTCTCCCGATTTTCAAAGTGAGTTTGTGGCTAGTTAGTGAGTTTTAGTTTAAGGGGCTGTCCCTAGCTCACAGAACCATTTTCAACAGTGCTAGTAACTGAGGGATACATTACCCAAAATGCATTTTGGGCATTAGATTTATCAGCACGTCTCCATACTAGAGCCCCGAATACCTTATCATGATATAAGCAGTGCTGTGAAACCATCTGGCCACCATACAGGCCACTTCTGCCAACCACTGATCATGGTGGATTTATAGAGGAACATTCACCACATAGTCAGTTCTAGGCTGTAGGTGAGTCCTGCAGAAGCTCAAGAAAATGATGGGGCTCGGTTAAGGCTAGATGTTTGACTGTACCCCGAGGTTCACATCAGCTATTTAAGCCACCTTCACTGAACCTCATGGCGGTCTGAGGTCAGTAAATCTGGTCTGGTTTACAATAGAATGTTTAGTGGCTGTACCAGTATGGTCCCCTTCCCAGAATTCTGTGCCCACAACAATGTATGTATTGCCAAGCTTGAAGAACATCAGTGACCACCCCCATAGATGGATGGTCTTGCTAAGGTGCTGAAAAACCCTGCACAGGTGACAAAGTGGCAAGAGCCAGATAGAGGGTACATTATAAGGAGCCAAAAGTAGACAAATCCAGAAGACTCTGACGAGGAGAAGAGCAGAGGATGCTATTTTTAGAATTGTTTACCTGGGAAAAAGGGAAAGAAAGGTGCCTGAAGAAGGTAAGAGCAACAGTAAAAATCTATCTGCCTGTCTACCACTTCCTACCCCTTCCTGACGGCAATGAAGCAACAGGGCACCTGTGCACAAGACAGGACAATGTACCGGGAAGAAACTTGAGTTGTAGAAAGATGAACGCTGCCTGACCAAGTTTTTCATCCAGATGGAATGTGTGAATGAGGGATTTCCAAGCCCATCAAACCTTCCCACTTGAGGCAGTGTAGTCAACAGCTTGTACACTTTGCTCCTAAGTCCTGTTGAAAGGTACTAGGAGAAGAATGCCATTTCTGGCAGAATGATCGCTTCCTTAAAGTCATCTCAGAAACCACCAGCACAGGAGCTGGACATGCCAATCAGTCCTGCCCCACCAAGAGCACCATGACAATCAGTTCTGTCAGGGACCAGTGCTTATTGGTAGAACTAAAGTTGGATAGACATATTGCCTTGATGACCACCCACCTCGAGAGTCATGTCTGAGTCCACTAAACAAATTATCTTGCTGGAACTTACAATCCCTTGGAAGACCTGGGTATGCTCAACTTCAGCTGTGCATACTATGATTTAGAATGGCCCAAAATATTCAAGACTTCCGGTACATCACTGATGATGTGTCCAGAAACATTAGCAGATATGCTTCTCAACCTTCTACATCATTCATTTATTTGGCGAATTGCTTTATCGTACTAGGGTTGCTAACTCTGGGTGATGGTGGGGCACACCCTGAACAGCTCACCAGTCCATCACACAACCATTCACGCTCACACCTAGGATGATTAGCCTAATGTGCATGTCTTTGGACTGTCGGAGGAAATTAAAGTACCCAGAGGAAACCTGTGCAAGCACGGGGAGAACATGCAAACTCCACACAGAAACACCCTTGTCAAGCCCAGGACTCACACCCAGGAATTCTTGCTGTGAGACATACGTGCTAACCACTATGCCATCATGCCACGAATTTCAGTAACTGACTCAAAGATCTTGCATGTTAAATGAGGCCCGAGGTCTTTAGTGTACTAGAATGCATTTGTGTTTCGAAACTGTAGATACTGTGTTTGCGCCAGCGGTGTGTTAGTATTGTAGGTGTATGTGAAAGAGACTGTATATGTGTGTATGTGCATATGTTGTACTTCAGTCTGCAGACAGTGTCTGTGCTTTATCAGCCTAAATGGGCACCGATGTGTGCTGATGACTCTGTTAGCCGCCGTGTTTATAACTCCACGGAGCCACTTAAGAGCAACGCGAGGTTCATCCCCCCTTATGCATTCTCACTCTAATGGAACGACTTGACTATTTAACTGCTGTAAGCTGACGCTAAAGACCAGACACGCACTTCCCCTCCCCTTCACACTTCACATTTCCCGCGTTATGAGGTCCATAACTCGACCCTTTCCCCTGTGTGTAAGTGTGAGTGTGTTTGGGTTAAACAGTGTCGGTGGCTGTTAACGGTGTTATGTGAAGTTTATTTGCTCCGTTTAAATGTTCCAGCCTGAGGTTGCCACAAAGAGTGTTCTCTGTGCGCTTAGCTCTCTCTCTCTGTGTGTTCTGCAGTGTGCTGGAGCTTCATAAATTAATGAGCATTTTCATACACGCTCGTTTAAGTTCCTTGTGGCTTTTTCACCATGTCAGCTGATCCTTGCCATGTACCAGTGCTACCTTTTCACATCGTGCTTCTTTACCTAAACTTTATCATGTTTGTTTGTTTGTTTAGTTTTTTTATTGCACCAAAATAAGGAATCTAACGCCCAGGTCACACTGACTGTGACATTGTGGCTTTTTAAAAAAATCTTTGACTGCAGAAGGTATTAGGGGTAGTTGCGTCCTCCCAGTTTGACGTGTTTTGAAAATGTCTAAAGGGAAGTGACCAGGAAGCACCCTAATCAGTTGCCCGAACCACCTCAGCTGACTCCTTCCGATACAGAGAAACAGCGGCTCTACCCAGAGCTCCCCCAGATCTCTAAGCCTGAGCCCAGACACCCTGAAGGTACACCCTGAATGGCTAACCAGTCCATCACCGGGTCGACACACGCCTAGGGTGATTAGCCTAATGTGCATGTCTTTGGACTATGGGAGGAAACCAAAGTACCCAGAGGAAACCCAGGCACGTCAAACTGAAATGTAAACTTATTTCAGTTGCTTGTATCCACGATCCTATTCTTTTGGTCACTACCCAGATCTCATGATCATAGGTGAGGGTTGGAACGTAGATGGATTCCCAAGTCACCAGAACCTTCAGGCCCAGCTCCCTCTTCACTATAACTGACTGGTGCAGTGCCCTCATTACTGCTGACCCAGCACTGATTCGTTTGTTAATCTTCCGCTCCATTCTACTATCATTCGTGAACAATATCCCGAGGTACTTGACCTCCTCTACTTGAGGCAAAGAGTGGGAGGGAACTCTGACTCGGAGGGAACAATCCACAATAAAAATCAAAAGTGCGCAGGTAATCAACGAGGTCCTCCATCTTGCTTCTGTTGCACTTCCAGCATGCATTGTGCTACGTCCTCCTTTCATGATGTATGCTTGATAACAGTGTACAAGGTTCAGCTCAAAAACTAGTGAAGACATGGGCTAGTTCGCTAGCCGGCAACAAAAGTCAGACAATCTTGAACAGAAGTGCTTGATGAACCCGTTCCTGGTGGATCGAAAAGTAGTTAATGAGGAAGAAACCTGCGTAGATAATATAGAGTTATATGGTTTCAAAAAAACACACATTGTGATTCTGATCCAGGCCATTTGTGGAACCCTGATGCACAGCACGAGGTCAGATAATACAGGTACGTTAGGTTAAGTAGAATATTTTCAGTGTGTATGTATGTGAGAGAGAGAGGGATAGAGAGACGCCACAATGGCGGTCAAAAATGTAAACATTTCCTGGTGAGAGGGACGAAGCGTAGCCATCATTCTTTTCTCCTCATGATCCGTCTTGAATCCATCTCTTGCCCTCTCCCTCACATTCTCACACACATGTACACACACTCAGTGTGGACACTGCTGATGATTCGTCACATTATCTTTCGTGCTCACATGTAAACAGTTTATTTAGTGTTTGCTGGTCCTTCCTGCTACATTGGCACACTGACACTGGCTGAGCAGATCCAGACCTCCGGTAAGAGATCCGCACACACTGATAACCCCGAAACACTACATCAGTAGTACACACAAAACACACACATGTGAGAGTGAGAGGAGGCAGAGCTGTAGTATAAGATCTCGACATGCTGATAACCCCGTGATCACTGCATTAATAACACACACACACACACACACACACACACACACACACACACACACACACACACACACACACACACACACACA
>JBCNYH010000005.1:5276466-5286649 GCA_039654325.1 Tandanus tandanus
TTTATTATATATTCTATTGAAAAAAAATCAAGGTTTGGACTTTGGTACTCTAAATGGTGGTGCACCATCCTATTCTGCATTACACCTTGTGAGAGGGAAATATTATCAGCAACCTCTCCACACACGTACACAACTGATGCATGCAAAACAATATCGAAATAAGCCACAGGTATACTATACAGGTATTTAGGATAATAGACCTTTTTTTGCCTCCAATAATCTCCAAGTGTATATCTGAATAGAGAGAAAATGTACAGCAATTAAAAAACAACAACAACAACAACAACAAAAATAAAAAACCTCACTCCCTGTTAGAATCTATTATGCTATGAGGGTATGTGTCAGCCTGTGGTCAAGGAAACGTTAGATGTGTGGATAAAAGAATGCAGTCTAGCAAATTCTGGAAGCAAATACAACATATTCAGACAAGTAACTGAAACATTCAGTCCCCTGACTGGAACTTCACTGAAAATTGGTGGGTAGATTTTAAAGATACTGTTCAAGCAACGCAGCCCATGAATATCTCAGAGCAAGACGCATTCTGGAAATTCCTTAAATAAGAAGAGACTCCTACCTGGCTCCTAGCTTATTTACAAGCTGTAATATCTGCCAGAGGGGTTGTGACAGTACTCAATTAGTAAGTTGTTCTTTGTAGTAAGTTTTGCACGTGCTACAATTGCTATAATTTTAACCAGCCTTTATTATATAGATGGTATTGTTTTCACTTCTGCCTAACTCATTTTTTTATTAAATCATTATTATTATTTTTTTTACACACACCTTTATCTCAAGAACTGCTGGAGATATCACCGTCAAATCTTCAGAGTAGCAACTTGGGACCAAAGGGAAAAAAAAGGTAATTGTGGGTCAAGTTCATGGTCAGCAAAATGTCCGCTAATTGTTTATAATGCCTAGGTAGCAGCTAGTGTGATTCCCCCATCAGAGTTTATTTTTGTTGTTAAGATTGTCTTTATCTCAGCTAAAAAAGTTTCAGAATATTTGTATCCAGAAGTTAAATAAACTGTATATGGAGAAAAAGTAGTGGGCCTAAAACAGAGCCTTGTGGACAGCCACGAGTCCTGAACTGAACTAGCTTTCCCTCTTAACACCCCTAAAAATTTGAAGAATATCATGATACCTATGGTTTAAAAAGTTAAACTGGTATCAAGTCCCATAAGTAAACCACATCCTTGATTAAAGACTAACAGCAGCTAATTTACTACTTTAACCAGCACAGTTTTTTACCGGGGTGGCATTGTGGCGTAGTGATTAGCATGTCTGCCCCTCAGCAAGAAGGCATAGGGTGCAAGTCCTGTGTGGAGTTTGTATGTTTTTCCCATGTTTTTGTGGGTTTCCTTTGGGGACTCCGGTTTCCTCTAACGGTCCGAAGACATGCACATTACGCTAATTGGCTGTTCCAAATTGTTCCTAGGTGTGAGCGTGAGTGTGAATGGTTGTGTGTGTTGCTCCTGCGATGGATTAGTGGGCTGTTCAGGGTGTACCCTGCCTTCGCCCAGGGTTGGCTGAGATAGGCTTCAGCCTCCCAGTGACCGGTCCCAGTCAGTTGAGTAGTGTACTATTAATTGTTATCGCTAACTATAGGCTCGCCGTCACTAATGTTGTACACAGATATCTGCGTCCTTGAGAGCCTTACCTCAAGAGAAATGGGGTATAAAGTGAAGCAGTGACACGCTGAGTAATTTATAGTGCTTAGCCATGATAGCATATCAAATGTATGTGCCACAGAAGGCAGACTGCGTTCTTTTACCCCGCTTTCATTCATCCGTCTTCACCTCTCTCTTTGTGCAGTGTTAAGCGATAAAGCATTCCTCCATGTCCTAATGCTCCAACTGGATGACAGCCATTTTGAACGTCACCTCACCGGCTTTTACATTCGATACAGGCTCTTTGGCTGTGTTTATATTCGTCGGGCATCACAAGGCGCCCGTACACTGAGGCATCATTTATCAACCCTTATGAGGTTTGGTTAAAAAGGAACTAATGAAGCTATGTAATTCTCTCCCTCTGTCCTGTGAACATGGTCCCATCAGTCTCTGTCTCCAAACACACACACGCACACACACACAGACACACACACACACACACGTCTCCTTCAAGTCATGCTCGGCCAGCTGTCTGCTGGGCATTATTAATGCTTTGTTAATGGTTAGCTAGTATTAGCTAAGAAAACCATAATCTATAGTCTATATACAAATGATATTATACACCACAGACACTAAGCAGCTATAAAATATACTTTATATTTAAACTGGTAACAAATGAAAGAGAAAAAAAACATTAGTGCGGTGTCCTTGTAACGAGATGAGCCTCTACAAGCTAGTAGAACGGATCCAATATGTTACGGTGGTGATTATAGATGTTTATGGAACTGGAATTCATCTTATTTGTCGAACCGCTTAATCCTATTAAGGTCACGGGGAGGCTGAAGCCTATCTCAGCCGACACTGGGCGATGGCGGGGTACACCCTGAACAGCTCGCCAGACCATTGCAGGGCAACACATACACAACCTTGTACATGTACACCTTTGGAAAAGCCAATTAGCCAAATGTGCATGTCTTTGGACTGTGAGAGGAAACCGGAGTACCCAGAGAAAGCCCATGCAAGCATGGGGAGAACCTGCAAACTCCAGACAGACTGGAATCCAAGCCCTTCTTGCTGTGAGGTGGACTTGCTATCCACTACACCACCACAAACACAGTTCTTCCGGAAGATATTTGTGAATATGGTTTGATGATGGTAGAGAAGAGCACTGGCCAATACGTTCCTCCAGAATCTCCTGCCGAGGCGGAATATACGATTATGTGAACACCAAAACTGGAAAGTATTTACAGCATATTATGTAGGAAGCGTGATGGCTCAGTGGCTCGCACTGTTGCCTTGTGACGGCATGGGTTTCCTCTGGGGACTCTGGTTTCCTCCTCCTGTCCAAACACATGCACATTAGGTCAACTGGCATTAGGGTATGTCCAGAAGCCTACCATTTCTCAGTACACTACATTAATATTTCATGGTTTAATTAACATTGATGTCTATAAGCCACTGTGGACAGTGTTCAATCCACACCCTGCGTTGATGGATTGTACCATGTGAGTTTTAAGCACAGGGTGGTTGACGTGACACACATAGCCTACATTCTCTCTATATTGTATACTCAGCTTTAACGCAACAGAACAACTGGTGCACTTTACAAATAAAATTCATATTAAAGACAATAATTATTGGTTTGTATTGTATTGGGCTAAAAGATTTAGGCTCTCTAGACTCTCACATTACCCCGGAGGATGGATGTCACTGTCCGTTTCGTACTCAGTGAAGACCCGTTACATGTGCAGTAATTATACTGTATACTGTCCTTATCCTGAAGTCATCAGTTTTGTCCTGTGACCCCCCAGTTACACATCCATTATTCATCGGTTCCCATGCGTTCCTGGTCAGTACTCGTCCACTGATCATGCGGCCCATATCCGTCACACGTGTATGTGGGCGGGGGGCTGTAAAAGTGTTGGCACTCAATGGTGACAGGTGGGCAACAGCCAGAGTCAGATTTCCCACAACTGTGTGTGTGTGTGTGTGTGTGTGTGTGTGTGTGTGCACATGTTTGGGAGAATGTGTGTGTGAGTGAAGTACAGTAATAAACCAGGTCACACACCTTTTTTTCCGGTACTCTCCACCTGGGAGATTCCCACCTGGGACTCTGCAAGCAGTGTGTGTGTGTGTGTGTGTGTGTGTGTGTGTGTGTGTGTGTGTGTGTGTGTGTGTGTGTGTGTGTGTGATGTCCATGTGTGTAACGACAGCTCCGCTCAGTTGCACTTGATGGATGAGTTGACCCTAAAGCTGACACGACCCATACAACTAAACCTCTCACCACACACACACACACACCACTCTCTTTGTCTCTATACACTTACACTCACACACTATCTACAGCCCACATGCTTGGAGCTCACACTACCCCACATTGAGTGCTTGAGACCAGGGCTGCGATGAGGTAGTCCATCCTATAGTATATTTCTACTGTGTATTCCTTTACCTCCCTGGAAAACATCATAAGGGTCAAGGGAAACTGACAAGATGTGTTCATGAGGATGTAGGACAAGTCAATCAAGTGCCGAGAGAAACTGCTCAGGGTCTATACAGTGATGGTAGATGTTATCGACGTGAGTGTACTGAAAGTACAATGTTTCGAAGCTGGACAACAGAAAGCGTATCTTGCAGGCTATAGTGGAGACAACACAGTGTAAACGTCCCTTCATTCCCTTAAACCACTTAATCCTATTAGGGTCAGGGGGAGACTAATGCCTATCTCAGCCAACTCTGGACGAAGGCAGGGTACACCCTGAACAGCTCACCAGTCCATTGCAGGGCAACACAATCCCCTAGGGGCATGTCTTTGGACTGTTGGAGGAAACCGGAGTACCCGAAGGGAACCCATGCAAGCACGGGGAGAACACGGAAACACCTTCACCGAACCCAGGACTTGAACCCAGGCAGGACCTTCTTGCAGTGAGGCGGACGTGCTAACCATGACGCCACCTCTTGCGTAGCAGCTGAGCTGGAAAGTGTGTGGTGTGGAGAGGTTGATTTAGTGGGTTCGGGTTGTTGGAGAAAATTTTTTTTATTGTTAAAGATTTATTTCTGACATTTCAGCTTTTACTATGCAGCAGAACAGGTGTTTCCTCACCGGACACCGGACAGATTCATGACCTGCCAATCATTCTTTTATTCTTTTTTCCCCATCACCTTTCCTCCTGTTCCACCATTCCTCTTCACCTTGTCTCTGTTTCTTTCTTCAATCCTTTTCATTCTTATTTGCTGTTAGGCTTTGTTTTTAATCTCTCTCTCTCTCTCTCTCTCTCTCTCTCTCTCTCTCTCTCTCTCTCTCTCTCTCCCTCTCTCGCATGTGTGTGTGCTTGTGTGTACTCTCTAAAGCGGTTAATGAGCTGACTGTAAAGTGCACATTATTAGGTCATTAGGAAAAGGAAACACTCACGACCACACAAAGATGATTTAGTGTGTGTGTGTGTGTGTGTGTGTGTGTGTGTGTGTGTGTGTGTTTGAAACCACTTAAACCACCTATTCAGAAACGTCTCTTTTCCTTTCTGGATCATTAGTGTTTATTAAGGCCAAGCTAACAATGTTATTTTTAAATTCCCGACCACTCTGTCGGTAAATAATGACCAGTGATGAGGTCATTTGTCATTAGGAGTTAATAAGCAGGCTAGCACTAACGAGCGGCCGAAAATGTACATGTTTGCGGTGGTGTTAATTTAGTGCCGCGTGCCTTTAGGCTGTCGAAATTCTTTTTTTAAATTGCTAAATGTGTCACTGTATTACGGTACATATGTATTTTTGTAGTTCAGCTGAACAGTATACAACATATATCATTCAAATTTATTTATAAAAACTTTATGTGCAATTAAAATAACAAAAATAAATATATGGCATTAGGGTAAAAGTGTACTGTATTTATATTACCACATTATTTTCTCTAGCCATAAAGATAGATAGCTAGCCTGATAGATAGATAGATAAATAGATAGAACAAAAAAATTAGGAGTATTAGGAGTAATCTAATGTAGGGTGGTGTACGGTGACCTGATATGATGCGGCATTAACACTGGCACCCTAATGCTGATTATACTGTACACTCGATTTTAGTCCTATTATATTAGTGTGGTTTGCTATCTTATTATTATTATTATTATTATTATTATTACTTCTACTACTACTAATTGCATGATTTATACGTTCATACACTGTAAAACCATAAAATGTTTAATATACTCAAAAATTTTGCGGAAACTGATCACCTCAAAGTATTAGAGTACATTAATGTAATTGTTTTTTTTTATAAGTGCAACTTCAAAAAGTTTATATAAATATTTAGGCACTGCCTAAAAACCGAGCCTCAAAAGTGTTTGCATTTATTTTCAGTAAAGAAACAGCCATAATATAACCTACTGTCTTTTCAATGGTGTTCGAAGAAGAAAAATCATCGAGCAGACGAGAAAATTTTTTTGCGAAGTGCAAGTGCACTCAGCGCCAACGGCACATACCGGGTTGCCTGTGTGGCAACAAAATTGAACTCATGGCTTTACAACATTTGCAAATGTATGGAGCTCTGGAGGTCCTCTATTATTACCAAATCGCCGTTTTTTTGTGTGTAACTCACTTAAAAATTCATTTACTCAAATACTTTGAGGTAGTCAGTTCCCACAGCACTGAATATTCTTCACTTATTAGGATTTACAACCCAAATATACTTCATGTTGTGAAATATATGAAAAATATATCTTCCTCATTCTTTTTAATTAAAAAAAGTATTTTTTTTTTTTTTGCTTAAAATTTGCCGCTTGCAATGTTACCATGAAACTAGAACTCCATGTGTAAAGCCACACATATTACAGGAGCAGCTTTACCTCTGACTGATACAGAGCTCTGACACTGGAGACTCATTCCACAAATGCTAAATAAAGTCCTCATATAAATGGTTACTATAGAAACGACAATGTATTGGAATGTGCGCATTAAAATAAACTTGTGAGTTCCATTCCTGCCCACACTACTGTCCAGGTCACTGTTATAGAAAATTAATCAACACTCTTGTACCAATGAGATTTGAGTTGAGAATTCAACAGTAATTTATTTCCCGAGCTGGACGAGTTCCTCACTGTTTCTCTGTTTCAGGTCAATTTTCCAAATATATTTCTCTCAGTTTGTCCTCTGGGGAATAAATAAATAAATAAATACCCACCACAAATTACTGTATATTTTTAATTTCAAAGTCATATTTCTGTATCCGTGTGTGGTTTTTAGAGTTGGTACTTACTGGCCCATCATCTGTTTAAATAATTAACAACAGCATGGGGAGAGAGAGAGAGAGAGAGAGAGAGAGAGAGAGAGAGAGAGAGAGAGAGAGAGAGAGCGAGAGAGAGAGAGGTTTTCTCAGCCAGACACTAAACCTGATCCTCTCTGCTGAGACAGCAACACAAAGACCAAGAGACACACAGAAAGAGAGAGAGGTGTGAAGAAGACAAAGGCCTCCCGTCTGTCATTATCAGTTAAGTGGCTTGAGTAACTTCGTACTTTCTAATAAAACATTAATGCCTCATCACCACCAATTAACCCGTCGTAATTCCAAGTTCTCTCTCTCTCTCTCTCTCTCTCTCTCTCTCTCTCTCTCTCTCTCACACACACACACACACACAGATCAGTTTCAGTGTCAGAGAGGTGTTAGGAGCTCCCTTCGGAATTTCTCTCCTTCGTGAGGTTTGGTTATTTATTCATCGGCTACCATTTCCATTCAGTTTCTGTGCGTGTGTGTGTGTGTGTGTGTGTGTGTGTGTGTGTGCATGTGGGAGAAGGGTGGGGAGGAACGGATCAGCCTCACCTGTAAAAGTCAGCGGGCTCAGGTGTGTCCAGGAGAAACCCGAGAGCTTTTGTGCTCCTGTCAGCCATTAATGCGCTTATAGATGAACACTTGGCTGGCGCCCAGCTCATAGTGCTTGTTCGAGCTCTTCGAATTAGAGTAAAAGTGGCTGAGAGTGTGTGGTTTTAAAACATGACATCATAACTTCTTGTGGCCTGCTCAGCAGCTGGCTAGCATTCTGCTAGCTAATGGGCTTGTTAGCGGGTAATGTTAAACATAAACTAGCACACAGAAAACTCAGAAACACTAAACACATCAACTGTCTGGCTGTGTATTACAGAAAAGGTGGCCAGTCTTCCACTTTAGCTCCTTATTCTCATTTGAATATTGTTTGCAAACAGATTCACTAATTGCTGTTTACATGGTGGCTGGTTAGCTTCAGTTAATTAGGTAAGATGAGCTAGCTAGCAAAAAATAATAATAAATTCAGTTCTTTACACTTTTCAATTCATTCTGTTCGAAGACAACAAAACCATTACTAGTTGAATCTAGTCGAGACCAAAAGGTTTGGGTCAAAGTCAAGAACTGCCTCTTTGTATAGAAATAATAGTGAGAAAGGGGAAAAAAGAAAGAAAGAAAGAAAATTAAAGTGAGCAGAAAAAAAGAAACTAGAACAGCGCACAGAGAGCACAAACCACCACCAAGCTGAAAAAATAAAGAATTTGAAAGAACACAGCACCCCCTGCAGGGCCTGCTGTAATACTACACTTCCAAAAAATCTCATGATGTTAAAGAATCCTTTAAAAAAATCATGATGGCAAATTTGATCCGAATCATCTCAAAAATCTAGTGGGAATCAGACATCGCATGGGATGGGAATTACTCCACCCCTCCAAAAATATATCCAAATCCATCCATTACTTTTTGTGTAAAGCAGAGGTAACTAAATCTACTGTAAGAAGGTAGAAAGAAAGAAAGTGTGATTAGTGAGTGGGTGTATGGTAGGATTTTAAAAAACAGTGATAGTGTGGTTAGCACGTCCGCCTCACAGCGAAAAGGTCCTGAGTTCGAGTCCCGGGTTCGGGTGTTTCTATGGAGTTTGCATGTTCTCCCTGTGCTTGTGTGGGTTTCTTCCGTGTACTCCGGTTTCCTCCCACAGTCCAAAGACATGGACATTAGGATAACTGGCTGTTCCAAATTGCCCGTAGGTGTGGCTATAAGTGTGAATGGTTGTGTGTGTGTGTGTGTGTGTGTGTGTGTGTGTGTGTGTGTTGCCCCTGCGATGGTGAGCTGTTCAGGGTGTACCCTGCCTTCGCCCGGTGTCGGCTGAGATGGGCGCCAGCCTCCCCTCGACCCTAATAGGATTAAGCGGTTCAGTAAAATGAGTGAGTTCCCCAATATTTCCCCAAAATCTGTGTATCAATGACAAAGTTTCACACTTTAAGCTAAAATAGTTAAAAAAGCATTAAGTTAATTAAACAACAACAACAACAACTCATCCAGAAATGATCGACTGTATAAAATGAGGTTTTGAATGAGGTGTGAACCGAGTAGCTGCACTCATCACAGAGAAAAGAAGAGAAGGTGAAGAGATAGCTGTACATTATTATATTAGCGTTAATAATACTGTAATGATACCCTCGTCATTCAGAACAATAGACAGTTACTGTTGTTGTGGTTGTGTGTGTGTATGCGTGTGTGAGTGTAATTACGTGTGGCGCGTATAAATATTTGATGTGTGTTACCTGAGGTGGGATTTTGCTCCGAACGCCAAAACCCACCATCATTGTTTCCTCTCTAGTGCTTTAAACACGAGAGGATAGAGTTCAAGCAAGTGCGTGCACACACAACAACAACAAGAACAAGAACAAGGACAACAACATACACTTAGATATTGTTACACACAGCAAAGCAGTGAAAAAGTATCCGCTCTCACTGTCTTTCAGTCTCAGTCACCTTTATTATGTTAAAGATTAAATTTAAAGTGAATTATATTTATTTGAAAAAGAATTACATTTTAAAAATGGAAGACTCATTTTACAAGTATTCCAATTCCTGTTCCGATCTTCAGGCCTCTCCAGAGAGATCCTGTGGGAACATCTTGAAGACCGAAGCCACTCGTGTGTGCGTGTATGTGTGTGTTTGTTTGTTTGTTTTTTTCTGTATATTTCACGAGCGAACATTTATCGTGGTCTGATGTTGTGTGAACTTTTGAGCAGGTTTTCTTCAAGTGCTTCTCCATACTTGGCTGCATTTAATTCTGAATTCTGACCAGTCTTCCTGTCCCTGTCACTGAAAAGCACCCCGTAGCATCATACTGCCACCACCATGCTTCATCAGAGGGATTCTATCAGCACAGAGTTACATTTTCTTTAATCAGAGCAGTGAATCTTTTCGCTCATGCTCTCAGAATTACTTAAGTGCCTACTATGTGTCTTTTACACAGTCTTTTACCTGAGGAGGTCAATAAAATAACAACATCATCACTTCTCCTTATTTTAGCAGTATGATTAACTGGAACATTGTGTCGATTGCCAGCAGGGGAAGATGAACCTCTTTGGGCACCGCTGCAGAATGGCAAGCTAAAACAGTGGTCTTTGGCATGATCAATGGCATTTTATGAGTATTATACCTCAATTTAATATCTTGTGTGTATTAATGAACCATCAGAGAACAATATCTGGCAACCCTGATTAAGTGAGTGATTACGTGCAGGTAATTCAATTCAATTCAATTCAATTCAGTTTTATTTGTATAGCGCTTTTTACAATTGACATTGTCACAAAGCAGC
>JBCNYH010000005.1:5426495-5440093 GCA_039654325.1 Tandanus tandanus
CTCTCTCTCTCTCTCTCTCTCTCTCTCTCTCTCTCTCTCTATATATATATATATATATATATATATATATATATATTTATTAATACAATTATAATAAATGGCATAAGACCAAACAGGGCCGGATTTTTGTACAGTATTTTATCTATTGTCTATTCATTTAAAAGCAATTCTATTCCGTTTTTTTTTTTCTTCAAGGTTTTATTTCATACTACGAAGAGGGGGGATAAAAGTGCTTAAAAGTAAGAAAAACCAAGCAAGCCTCTACCATCTCCTGTTTGGTCAAATTCCAAGACTTCATATAAAAGTTTGAGTTGATTTCTTGATCTTTTTTGCTGCTGTTGTTGTTGTTTTGCTATGTATGACATCTGTGTTATCAGTGTCAACACTGACTGACCCTCATGCACAATAAATATCATCATCTGTGCATTACAGTCCTCCGATTTCCATTAACCATAACTGACACGCTGCAGATGGTGAAATATCATAAAATCAAAGGAACTGTGTCATGACTTTTACTTAAATTCAGTTGGCAAAAAGTCGCAAAGGAAATGGAAATGAAAATACGCAACGAATGTGTAAAATAGTTTATATTTGTTAAATAGCCTTTCCATTCGCAAATTGAAAAGAAATTTTGAAAATAGTTTTTGAGCCTAACATGGAACTGATTGCGAAATATTGTTGGGTAGTGCAGTTTTCAAAGATTGAAATATGGCTGCGAAGTCCCAG
Organism: Tandanus tandanus; assembly: GCA_039654325.1. Taxonomy (NCBI): domain Eukaryota; kingdom Metazoa; phylum Chordata; class Actinopteri; order Siluriformes; family Plotosidae; genus Tandanus; species Tandanus tandanus. The sequence goes on from JBCNYH010000005.1 coordinate 5,427,222, forward strand.
TAAATTGCTTCTATGAATCAAATTCATTTCCGTTAGTCTTCTTAAATCAAATTTGCATTGTTGGAAATGGCAAAAATTTATGTTATTTAGGCTACTTTCTTCAAACAACCATGACACAATTCCTTTAACATTAATTTAAATTAATTAAAAAAATTAATTTAAAAATTTTATTCATTTATTAATTAAATTGCGTTTCTCATTCCTGCTCGCAACTGATCTAGTTCAACCTCAGTAACAGGCCTTCTTGACTTGAAGTCGTATTACAGCAGGAAAAAAACACTTAAATATGCAGGATAGCACCACACTCTCCACTTGGCCCACCCATCTGGGAGGTGTTAGTCGTGATGACATTATAATTTATGAGACTTGTTTTTAAAATCATTTATAAAAGAGCCTTCAGTGTCACTGCTTGACAAATGTCAAACGTTTAAGTTTTTTAACACAAGAAAGACTTCAGCAGGTAAGGCTATGCCATTTTTTTAATTTTTTGCTAGCATGGCGAATGACTATTTCTGTTCTGTTCACTTCAACTTAAATGTTTTATTCCTGATACGAAACTTTATTAGGACTTACAACTGGAATGTGCGAACGCTCTGACCATCATGAAACAAGTTATAATAAATACTTGAAAGAGATAGAAATGTTATAGTGTATTACATTTTGGTTAAAAAAAAAAATAAAAATCTGAATTTCTACCATGCTCAAGCTGTAGTATAAAATCAGCCTCACATTGCTAAATATAAAAGCTACAAGTTTGTATCACAGTGTGGCTGAATTGTCAAATCTGGTTGCTGATAAAGTTTTCATAGACAGCTGCTATAACGGAAGTCCAAACAGGAACAAACTGCTTTGTGGACATTCTACAACGTTAAATGTCGCCTCAAAGGGTCGCCTCATTATTTAACAAAGGCTGATACATTAAAATGTGTTAGCATTGGCTAACTTCTGTATTAAGAGCAATAAAACACAGATATGCTGTTAAAGGAAAACAGGCATCTTCCTAATGAAAATGTAAATATCTCATTAATAGCATTTATTTATTAAAAACATTCAAGATAAAAAAAAAAGTGTGAAATTTAGGCCCATTTTTGATATCACGCAACTCTTGATATACACAGCCATCAGCCATAACCTTAAACATTTTGACTACTTTTTGGCAGGCGAGTGACACTACTGAACGTGAGTAGCATTGATTATGGTTAACAGTAGTACCTGGTAAGAAGTGGGATATATATTTAGACAGCAAATGAACATTCAGTTCTTGAAGTTGATGTGTTGGAAGCAGGAAAAACGAGCAAGCGTAATTCATTTTCATTGTGTTGGCTAAACGACTCGGTCTATTGATCTCCAAAACGTCAGGACATATGTGGTATACCTGGTATGAAGTACAAGTACCTACCAAACGAGGTCCAAGGAAGGACAATCAGTGAGGGCAAGAGTGTCATGGTTGCCCAAGACTCAGTGATTCACACTGGGAGCAAAGGCAGGTACGTCTGGTCTAATCCCACAGAGGAGCTACTGTAGCACAAACTACTGAACCTGTTAATGCTGACCAGTCAGGTGATGCTAATGTTAACGCTGATCAGTATCTGGGGTCTATACATTAATATTGTGTTTAGAAGCAATTATTTGAATCTTAATGAGCAAGTTCTTGGTGGAATTGAAATGGAAATGGTTTTAGCTAATAAATTTAAGCAGCTATTATATAATTTCAGTGTAAGGGCAGGACATTTGTTTGTTCAGGTTAAACAACCACATAAAAAACATCCTTCCATTGGTGTTTGAATCGCTTCATATGAGCGTATAGAGTAATAATTAAATCTGACATGGTTGTATTATTATATGGTGGTTTCATATTGCATTTATTACCATCCAAACTTGTGTATAAAAAAGAAAAAGAAAAATTCAAAGCTGACAGCTGTGACATCACACAGGCTGTAAATTTAAATTTAAGTCATTACATTCAACCAATGGTCTCCGAACACTTCCATAGTGATGTTGGCACGTTACACAAAAAAATAGCATTCATACTTCTCTCATAAATATAAAGCATTCAGGGAGAGCTCGAGAATCTAAGACAAGGCAAGTCTCCAGGTAATTTATCTTTAAAATAAAGTTTGCGTGGTCAGCTTGGTATTCTATAGTGGAATATCTGACATTCAACAATATGGTACGTTGCAAATGTCAAATGCCCCAAAAAAAAAAAACCGTTTCTTTAAACCAAATTCCTATATACAAACTTCAAAACTTTTCCTGTACATGTATTAACAAATTCTAGATTCTCAAAATCCAGATTAGGATTTTCAATCCCTTGAGTAGATCTGAAAGAAGTACACTGAACAACATTAAATAATATCTAAACTGTCTTCCTATGAGTTCCAGAAAAAAAGGAAAGTTCCAGGAAACACTGAAAAAATACTTTAGATAAGTCTTTTCGATACTGTTTTTAGCAAACCCCCTGACAGCCTGATGTTCCCAATGTAGCATCTACCTATCTTACAAACTAGCTGCCACCAAAAGGTGGAGAGATGGACGAGAAACCCAAGATGAACATAGTGAACCAGGGTTCGGTAAAAACAGTCTTGTTCTTAGAGCACTGTGTCTTCAGAAACACCTTGTAGAAGCAGTTGGGTGACCTGATATTTCTGTCCCTGGACTTTTTTCAGTGTCATTTTAAACGCAGGACATGTTCTCACAGGTTTGGGTTGGGTGGTTCCATTCGGATTACTGAGGTCTGGTGCTGAGTTTCTACAGTGCTGGCTATTTAAAGTCCGAGCTCCCAGTCTGACCAGTGGATTTGGATGGTTCAGAACCACCACAGGTTGATTCGGTCCTGGAAGCTTGACGAGTTGATCATCTTTTAGTGGTGTCAAGCACATTTTGCCCATTGTACCTTTCCCAAACAACCGTTGGTCTTTAGCAGACTTGTGTTTCTTCGCCTTCTTCCTTTCTCTTTTAGCTTTCTTGTTTGGTGGTGGTACACCGATGCATACTAGGTCTACCTTTTGGTTTGGAGAAGTTTTTGTTTCGGACCATTTTCTCTTTAAAACCAGCTTAATTGTTCGTTCTTGTACATTTTTCTGGTTTGACGTGCAGCAGACGACGGGACGAGCAGTTACGCTCTCCTCGGCTTCTCGCTTCTCTTGAGCTTTACTTGCAGAAAAAAATTCCAGGCTTGGCATTCTGATCAAGGTCACTATAGGATTCATGGATGATGCAAGAGTACTGTCACTCTGTGCAACCAGGCTCTTCTCTGATACCAAGTTTTCAGGCTGTATGGAATCACCATTGGTGCTCACTGATGAACTGCCCACGCCGGGTAACGGATCATTCGGTAGAGCAGCAGGTGCCGATTTATAGAGTTTGTGTGGAATTTTGTCCTTGTTGCCTTTTGCGACGGTCTTCTCCACCAGGGCAACTGGCCTTTCTTTCACTGTTTCCTCAAGTGCCTTAGGCTCTTTTAAAATCTCATCCTTTTGCTCAGTGAGTTGGCTAGATTTCTGAGCACCGTTAGTCAACAGTCCTGTTTCGTCCTCTGTTTTCAGGGTAGGACTACAGACTCTAGGGTTGTCAGTGTTTTTTTGTTCGGTTTCTCTTGATCGTGGAACTACAGGTATCTGGGGATCTTGTCGTCTGGTGCTAACATGGCCTGGAGAATCTTGAGGGATGGGGCACAGTGAAAAAACAGATGAAATGATAGGAAGTCCTTGATGACTCAATTCTGCATCTTCTTGCTTGTTCGGTGCTGGCTGAGCAGCTCGGAGCTCAAATTTAAGACCTTCAGATGTGGCATTCTTTTTGCTTGCACGTGGAGAAATGTTTTTCACTGTGCAACGCTTGTGGGATAGGCGCTTAACCTGTTCTTTCGCAGCATTTTTGTGTCCGGCTCGTGCTTGTTGCATGAACTTGTGTGATTCTGAAGGGTTAGATGCTACTGATCTTGAGGCAGCATGGAGCCATTTACTTGAAGATCCGGGTACCTCAGTCCCATTCTTTCTGGGACAAAACCCTTTCTCATTTGCATCGGCTTCGTTTTTCACATTTACACTGTCACTTGTACAAAGTCTCCATAGATGTGATCCGTGGACCGGATGCTCCGGAATGGCACTTGCCTTTGGGGTGTTGATTTCATGGTTCATATTTATCGCTTGATTATCATCCGTAGCAACCCTGCATTTGAACGACAATCTGTTTGTTGAAGCCTTTACTGTGGTCTTTTTCAAATCCCCCTGTTGAGGCACTAGCCGAAGCTCCAGTTCTCGCGTACCGTTGACATTTTTCACCTCCACCAATTCAACGAGGCATCCAGCTGGGATGGTAATCTCTTCAGGACATGATACCGTTAAGGGTTTGTTGTGCTGTATGGGCTGGTTTAAAGGTGCTAGCAATTCCACTTGAACATTGGACTGGGGAGGTGTTCTTACTTCAGGACCTGGTATCATCGAAGGTCTGTTGTGTTGGGGGGGCTGGTTTAAGGACGCTAACAATCCCACTTGCACACCAGACTTCGCACTTGACTCAAGATTCTTAGGTGGTGTCCTCACGAGAATATTTGGTCTTGTTTTGTGTTGACTGTTTTTCCCTGGTGTCTGTGCCCCACGTTTTATTGATGGTACGCCTTGTCTAAACTGCTCGACAGAAATAGTGGGATTTGCCAAAGATGAAACAGATCTTTGTACTAAATGTGTCACTGGAATATTTTGTACTGGCTTTTGTGCTATTGGAGCTTCATGGTGGTTGCTAAGAAGTGTCTTCAAATGGTTAGTCTTAGTGGCTGGAACTCCGACCTGAACTTTTGGAATTGTTTTGGACTGATTTGCGGTCTTCTCCGTGGTACCTACCACTTGGCTCTGAAGCGGTGGCTTTTGCTGAGGCACACGATCTCCAGAAATGCCGACATGAACTCTGGGAAGTGTGGTTACAGCACTTACAGCAGTCTTTTCCAAGGATGCTTTTTCAGTCATCTTTTTCATATAATCTATTCCATTACCTACAGCTGGACCCACGTCTTTAACGGTGATGTTTGATGAATTAATGATTCCTTGTGTAACTTTACATACTGTGTGAGTAGTGGTCGGTACAGTGTAGGGCTGCGACTTAATAATGGGTGGACTGCAAGTTGTACTTGATACATGATATGGCGGACTAGGTCTTGTCTGAATAGCACTGGAAAGTAGACTGGACACATTTCCTGCTGAGTGGCTCACAACCTTTATATCATGTGAAGGTCCACCCAAAGTTCTTGGAGTGGGCACGTACTGACTTTTAGTCCCGTCTAGTTTTTTAGCCAAATCAGTTGTGAAGATTCCATCTGCCAACTTCCCATGTATCCTCTGAATGTGTTTCACCATGTAGTCCCTCCTGACTGCTCCATAGGCACACCAATTGCACTTGTAGGGAAATGAGCCTTTGTGTTTGACAAGATGACGTTGAGATTCGACTCTTGAGTACGAGATGTGGTTGCAGATGGTACAGGAGAAAGTCACTTCCTCATGTTGAGCCACGTGCCTTTCAAATAGCGCGGTGTCTTTGGTTGAAAAGCGGCATTTTTCGCAACACAGGCGCCCACTGAGGGTTTTGGTTGCCTCTTTCGTTTCTTTTGTCTTTTCAAGAAACAAGATGAAATTTTGTTGCAAGCTGTTTGAATTCATGCTTGGGACTGTAAGCTATTCAGCAAAAAACAAAATACTCTTATAGTCGGTATGCTTACGGTAGATGAACGATCCATTTGTGGGAGTAGAAAGTTCTACTGCACCTAAACATTGACGGGGGGAAAAAGAAATTATGTTATTAATGGATTAAGTTAAGCATTCAAATTAAAGAAAAATAATCACATATGTTATTTACCCCACCGCTACAACACACCCACTATCTATTTTCAACCTCCCAAATTGCTTCAGTCAGTTTGAACGTTTTCGTGTCCGTTTTCCGTTTAAGCATTCCCGCTCGTTTTAAATGACTAGCCTGTGTTCACCACAGCGTCTGCTGACACAGTCCTTTAGACCCTCATAAAGTTTACAGATACAGATTTAAGGGAATACACTGGTATAATTCTTCCAAACTTGCACAAACAAAAGGGTTTCTTTGAACATAAAGTGCTGAATGATGCAAGACACCACAGGCCATAATCTCCATCTGTTCCCAAAAGTAAACAACCCGTTCGTTTTTGATTATATGCTTTGAATATAAGGGAAAACCTAAAGGTGTTGTACACTTGCTTTTTCACTTGAACAGAAGATTTATGTAGACTTTATCTACTGTATCTAGAAGTGTGCAGGCGAAGATGCTTCTATATATATATATATATATATATATATATATATATATATATATTTTTTTTTTCTTATTTTTTTTATATTTTATTAAGTCATGTGTTAAGGATTCTTTCACATTGTGAGATAGGATGATTTTTTATATATTTTGGTTCATATGGGGGGATTGCCAGACTTGGAAGAGGTTTGCACTCTCCGAGTACTCGTTTAACATGTTTTTGGAAGGAGTCTCCAGTGTCAGTGCTTTGGAAAAGTCGGTGACATTGAAGTCTTTGTTGTTGTAATGTACATTTCCTGGTTTCTTAGTAACATGACATGCTGTAAAGTTTTTTTCACTTGATCAACTTTAAAAAAGATGTGAAATAAGGGACACTGGCGAGGGAACGAATATTACTATCTGCTACTGTGATAATTTGGTTATACAACATTATACATAACTATAAATGAATAATAATTACCGTGTCATTATTTACCGAATTACAAATTGCAATCTCTAGCCAATGATTGTTGTACAGGAGGAATAAAATTTCTGGTGCATCACACTCCCTCACTGATGATTCAGCAACACCAAGTGTGTCGGGGGTTTATAGGCTGAGTGAGTACAGAGATCAAAGAGGAAATGCTAATTAGAAATGTATACTATATGTACAAAAGGTTCAGTAATGATCACTATTTGATGCATTTCCAGGATCATCAAGCACTTCTGTTACACTGAACATGCAAAAGAAAAACAACCCATCTGTGTTTAAAGCAGGTTTAAAGAAAGGACTTATTTAAGGGGAGATTAAACGTACATTCATTGTGGAAACGCCATTATCCAGCGACGCTAAAAAAAAAAAATATATATATATATATATATATATATAGTCCTGGTTGTGGGCTAAAAACAGTTTGAGCATCAAAGCTCCAGGAATTAAAGGGATTCGAACTAGTAAACTTCTCACTAAAAACTTCAAATGTGTGACATGTTTATTATTTATTTATTTATTTATTTATTTATTTATTTGTTTGTTTGTTTGTTAGCTTGTTTATTTATTTGTATTAAATTTGATTAAATTTTACTTAATTTTTATGTTTCATTTATTTTTTTCATTGTATTAATAGTATTTTTTTCCCCCAAATAAATATTCCATGAAAAAGGTCCAATAAATCAATAAACAAACAAACAAACAAACACTAGACTTTTCTAACCATGATATTTCTCTCTTCAGTAATTCAAAGCAGATATCGACATCATTGTGAAATTCTCATACGTGCTACAGATTTGTACTGATTTTTTATTTCTACCAGATAATCTTTAATTCTATGAGAACTGAGGTTGTAAAAGGTACGAAAGCTTGACATGCTTGAAAATACAGTGGTTTATTTTTCCAATACTGTGCTGTCCGAACATTTGGCGAGAGTGAAACCTATTGGTCCTTAAACAACTTAGGACATGTATCCGCACAGCCTAACAGACCCTTTCCACTATAGCATAGCATAGCATAGCATAGCATAGTATACTCTAGTATAGTATAGTTCAGTATAGTATAGCATACTGCAGTATAGTATAGCATAGTTTATCACAGCACAGTATAGTATACTGCAGCATAATATAGTACAGTGCAGTATAGCATAGTATAAGATAGTATAATTTGGTATGGTATGATATGGTATGTAATGGAATGGTATCATACTGTATCATATTGTATTGTGTTGTATTGTACAGTATGCTATGCTATAGTATATTATAGTACAGTATAGCATACTGCAGTATAGTATAGTATAGCACAGCATAGTGTATTGCAGTATAGTATAGCACAGCATAGTATAGTACAGTATAGTACAGCATAGTGTATTGCAGTATAGTATAGCACAGCATAGTATAGTATAGTATAGTATAGTATAGTATAGTACAGTATAGTATAGTATAAAATTGTTTAATTTGGTATTGTATGATATGGTATGTAATGGTATTGTATCATTTTGTATCGTGTTGTATTGTACAGTATGCTATGCTATAGTATAGTATAGTACAGTATAGTACAGTATAGTATAAGATAGTATAATTTGGTATGGTATGATGTGGTATGTAATGGTATGGTATCATACTGTGTCATGTTGTATTGTATAGTATGCAATAGTATAAAACAGTATGTAATAGTATGTAATAGTATGGTATCATATGATATTGTACTGTATAGTATGCTTTAATATAGTACAGTATTAAATAGCATGGTATGGTATCATATTTGTATAGTTTAGTACATTACAGTATAATATAGAATAAGATTATTGTAGTAGTGAGGAGTAATAAAGCTACTAACATTCTGTGGCACTTATTTTGTAATCTGAATTACTACGCTAGGTTAACGAATGTTGGTTTAGGAGTAGAAGTGAAAATGTGTTCTAATGTGTTTTATTTATTGGAGAGAAATATGGCGATGGGAGAAAAAAAATGTTTTATGACGTGTGCGTAGAAATGCATCAAAAAACATTTCCATGAAATAAACATGGAATTATTATAAAATATTATTAGATAATTACAGTAACGTCTCAGGGTATTGAGACAGCTGTGAACAGGGTTGCCAGGGTGACTGTTTTTAAACCAAACTTATCTATTTGGAAGAAGGCTGTGGGGGTACAGTGGAAGTGTGCGGGAGATTAAAAGAAGTACGAAGCCTCTAAAATTAAAGGGAATTTAAATCTTATTTCCATAAAAACAAACAAACAAAAGCGCAAACGCGTTCCCGGAGTATCCGTGATGTACAGAGCCGTTTTAGCTGTAAGACACAGTGTATTGCAAAGATTTTGGAGGCAGTGTTACTGTAGTGAACTGATGTCCTGTACTATCAAAAATAAGTTTAAAAAGAATCAGAGCCTTGTACTTTTACATTTTTTATACAGTTTTTGAGGGATGAAAATTCGTCTGAGACCTGGCAACCCTGACTGCAGGCCAGAAACACTTGGTGTGCTTGAATCACTTCGTGCAGCCGCCTTCGTAGGGTGTAGGGCTGATGAACATGACCTCATTGGCTTCAAAGTGCAAACGTTCTCTCTGCGCACTTTAACCTTTCCTAAACCAACTTTGGTTTATTTAGGACCATGAAGAAAACAAGAGTTACACACACACACAAAAAATCAGGTTAAATATAAAGAAGATGCTAATCATCATCATTAATACTTTCATTCGTTCATTCATTCATCTGCCGAACTGCTTTATCCTAATAGGGAGGCTTGAGCCTATCTCAGCCGACTCTGGGCGAAGGCGGACTACACTCTGAACGGCTCACCAGTTTATCAAAGGGCCAACACACACACACACACACACACACACACACACACACGCAAAACAAATCACACTCACACCAAGGGGCAATTTGGAACAGCCAATTAGCCTGATGTGCATGTCTTTGGACTGTGGGAGGAAACCGGAGTGCCTGGAGGAAAGTCATGCAAGCATATGGAGAACATGCAAACTCCACACAGAAACGCCCTCGCCAAACCTGGGACTCGAACCCAGGACCTTCTTACTGTGATTTGAACGTGCTAACCGCTACGGCGCCGTACATTTTTTTGGGAGGAGATTTGCTAATATTCCTTTTTTTGCGATGACGAAACAAAAGATTCCGTAACCCTGACTCCAATCGCGTCCGTCTTTGATGTTATGAGTTCATCGGTGCTGAACGTGTCGTTGTAGTCACATCTACTCCTGTCACGACTGTTGATGACGTCTATAAGGTGTGAGAGAAGTGCCCTGATAAGAAAGTTCCAGAAATCTCACGTTACAAAAGTCGTGGGTGCAGCAAAGGCAAGTCGCATAAACCTGAAAAAGATCAAATGAAGTAGAGCAGTTTGGGTGCTGATCACCCTCCCTGATTAATCAACAGCTACGCAAAGATCCAGGAAAAATCTAATCAAATAAACCACCACCAAGAACAACAACAACAGAAAGCCTATAAAGTCTATCGCTTAGTTGATCCATTGCTTTAGAAAGGTGATCTGTGCTATCTTCATTACATCTCAAACACATGCCCAAATACACACACGCTCACCCCCACTCAGGCTCGCTGAACAGCATACAAAAGGTACACAAAGTTTTTAGAACATCCAGGTATTTACATCAGATCAGGTAGTCTTGGCGTATAATGCAGAAATAACAAAAGGAATCAGTCCTGATGTAGTAAATACTGTAAAGAATTAATTTTAAGCTTTACAAGTTCCTTTTATATGTGCAGAAAGATCGCCCGTTAAACAGGGTGTCTGTAATCCCCAGCCGTCCCTCTGATTGGAAAAGACGAGTGTGCAGAGCGAACTCCAAACACCGAGAACAAGAACCGAGTATTACCGTACTCTAAAACCGAAGCAGGTACTCAATCACGTAGAAACGGAAGACAAAATTCCATCTTTAGCGATTCTTCTTTGCACTTTCCTCATCGCACCCAGACTCAATCCTAACCTTCGGGCCCGGATGCCTCGTGCTCGTCAGGAGTCGGAAGAAAATCTTACGAAAGACAACAGAGCGGACGCTCCGTACCGACACTCTTTCCCTTCGTCTTAAACCTCTCCTTCCTCCTCCTCAGTGTCCTCCTCACCATCCTCCTCGTGAACGATATAAGAAGCGGGACGGCCGTGGGCGGGGTTATGGGCGGAGCTTTGTGCAGACCCAACCCCGACCCTTGCGGCACGGCCCATGACGTACGTGCTCCTGCGGCGCTCAGGTGCCCTCGGACCTGCGCCTTGAGACCTGCCTTCTAGGAAGTAGGTCACCATTTGACCTTTGCCCTTTACGCTGATGTTGCCGCGACACACCAGGTCGTAGTCGTTCTGCAGCAGGCGGTGCACTTCCTCTGTTACCTGTAGAGACGATACAGAATAACCCTATTATATGGAATCAGATACAGGATGTAGACTACTGATACTCAATGTAAATCTCATCACTATGGTAACAGATGCTTATTAACCGAAAATAATAACCAATGGGATGGTGTGGTGAATCCGAACTATTCTTATTAACCAAACATTGATTATTTTCTAATAACGGCATGTCATTATATATGAAATGTGCCCACTATTATAATTTTTATTCATTAAAGTATGGCGTTGTTTTTTTTTATCCATTTTAAATGTTAAAAGTCCTCAAAATGAGATGTTACTACATCACAAGCTGTCAGTCTTTACCACTGACAATTATGTGCACATAAATGTCTCGCAAGTGCATCCTGGGGTCATTTGTAGCATTGTTTACAAACATTCTCAGAAATCATTTTTAAGGTGTCCACTGTAAACAGCGTGGGCGCTGCCGTTTCCATGACGAGTTCGATTTAATGGTGTAGCATCTACGCTGATGAGCAGCTATTCTCTTTCCACCATCTTCGCAAGATAATAAAGGCAGTAAAGTAGCATCTTCCACTGTCGCCAATTTCACTGCTAACATGCATGTAGCTACGGAAGATTTCCAACAGCCCTTTTCTGCCCTCTAGTGGAGATAACTTCAAATGCTCATCAAATGTTCATCTGCTATGATATGATTTACCTATGATTATGATTACCTTCCGCGTGAGCTACTGAGTACTGTAACGCGCTGATTTTCCTTCCGCAGGAAATTGTGTGTGTGTTGGTCTGTCCGCAGTCCACATGTGCTCAGTGGAGCGCTAGTAAGTTATTAACTTTCGCGAGAGCTATATATTGTTCATGTTATTATTGACATTTGAGAGCTTATGGAAATTGTACTGAAGTAAAGTAATATTATGATACTCATTTCATTCAGGGAGTGCGATAAAAAAAATACAATCACGAAGAGGTGCGATAAAAAAGCAACAGATGGAAATTGAATGTTTTGCAATTTTTTTTTTTGTTCATTTTGAAATTCAAATATTTTCTCGAATATTGCGAATATTTTGCAGCTTAAATACGTATATCGCGCAAAAGTCACAAGAAAGTTGTGCAAAAAATGTGCAACTGATTTGCAAGTAATTTGCGGGGAAAACAGCGAATCTTCTGTTGTAAATCAGTCGCGTTTTGTTCACTTTTTTCCTCAAACTATTCGCTTTTTATTTGTGCGATATTATCGCGAACAGAACGTGAATAAAATATGATGAAAAATTACACGGAAAATGGCGGATGCCAGCAAGTCTCAAACTTTCCTCAAACTTTCTGTGTGGAAGTCTCCAACTTGTTGCTTTTCCTTGCGAACGAAAAACGAATAATTTGCGAGCAAAATGTCAACTTTGCGACCTTCTCACTACATGTGCGGACTGTTTGAAAAGAGTTTGAGACTACTCCGCATCAGAGCCTCGTTTTGCGACATTCACCTCAGCCGACTCTGGGTAAGGGCGGGGTGGACAGTTCACCATGCCATCGCAGGGCAACACACACACAACCATTCACATTCACACTCACACCAAGAGGCGAATTGTCTGGAACGGACAATTAGCCTTCTGTGCATGTTTTGGACTGTGGGAGGAAACTGGAGTACCCAAAGGAAACCCACACAAGCACAGAGAAAGCATGTAAACTCCACAAAGAAGCGCCCTGGAGCCCGGGAATCGAAGCCGGGACCTTCTTGCTGTGAGGTGGACGTGCTAACAACTGTGCCTCCCTGACACCTAAAACATATAT
>JBCNYH010000005.1:5456791-5468768 GCA_039654325.1 Tandanus tandanus
CACAGGGAGAGCATGCAGACTTAGCACAGGGAGAGCATGCAGACTTAGCACAGGGAGAGCATGCAGACTTAGCACAGGGAGAGCATGCAGACTTAGCACAGAAAAGCCCCAAACCTTCTCCTTGTAAGGTGACTACACTAACCACTGAACTGTTATGGGGTTCAAACCTGAACATTTGGTTTTGAATTACTTCTCTCGCGCTCCTTTTGCGGTTTTAAAAAGACTGCGGAATTAATGCTATACTTAGTGTCCCGACAGGGAACACTAAGTATAGCTAGTCAAAACAGAAACTCTATTTACTATGGTCCACTGTGAGGCCTTGAGGTCATTTGATTACCTGCAAACGTATTCAAATGAGGCTGGGTCACAAGCAAGAAGTAGGCACGGACTTGTGTGTCATGTGAATAGGTGTTGCATGCGCAAACCTGAGATCGCTAGTTGAAACACAAGCTAACTTGTCGTAACTAAGTGTACCTGAACGTAGTAGTTTAATGCTAGTAAACTAGCCATATGTTATTGGTAAAACATTACGTTATGTGTACTTGCAGTTCAAGCGCACACTTGGTAGCGTTTAAATTAAAACACAATAATGCTAATATGGTACTCAACCTTTCTAGTTGTAAAGGAAGTGTGCATCGGAGGTACACTGTAAGTAGGTGTTCTAGATCACAGTGCGTGATCCCTTGTTATAGGATATGTAGTTGGAGTGCAAAAATGTTTGTATTTTGGTTGGAACAATGGTACACACCAGCTAAAAGCGTTTGATTCGCCACAGAAATGTTAACCAGCTACACTTAGCTCGTTAGAACAAGTTACGCATGAGTACCCCGTACCAAAATGTGAATTAGACCTCCAGTACAATCTGGTACAAAATTCTAACCCGAATCTGTTTAGTTAGTCTAATTAGATTAGTTAGAACGTGAGTATGTTTTAGTCAAGCATGTTAGCTAGTGCACTAGCGTGCTAGCAGTGCTAGCCAGATTTATAAGTAGCTTGCTAAAAATTTTAATGCCTCATTTACGGTGTTTGGTCTAAAGAGGGCTTTAGAATGTGAACACAAGTTAAGCCATAGCTAGTCAGAATGCACTGGTGTGCTAACAATGTTCGAGGTGGGCATAAACACTGATTGTGGGTTAGGTTTGTAACCTGACGTTGAGTGTGTATAATTTTAATATTTGTTTGTTTGTGCTCATCTTTGACAGAGCAAGTGTTTGCCAGCCTTCCCCAGATGGAACGGGGCGTGGCCAAAGTTCTTGGCGGGGACCCGAAAGGGAACAACTTCCTGTACACAAATGGAAAGAGCGTCATTATCAGGAACATTGATGTAAGACCTTCTTCTTTATACATTCTATTTTGAGGTGATTCTGTGTGTCCCCTACTTCAGCAGTTTGACACTAAAAGGAGGACAATATTATTGCTAATCCAGTGGGAATTAGCTAAAATGGATAGTGCTAGTTAGCAGTGACGTGGCCTTGTAGCCATTAGCGATGGTGTGTTAAGTAGCTTACCGTGCACTGCGCACAACATGATGATAACTAGCTAGTTGCCACAATCAGCGACCAAAAAAATGTGTTAATTTATTTTTTTAATCCCTCTTTGTTTACATTTATTATTGGCTGCTGTATTCTGAATTGAAAGTCTAGAGTCCCAGGGTACTATGAATGATAACAGTTTATTATTAGATAGGATAGACGCCATGGATAAGCTTATATGAAACGTCCAATGAAAACTTGTGAATTCCTTTGACGTGCTAATCACTACGTTAGAATAATTGCTGATTTTTTTTTTTATTTTTATTTTTTTAAATACTACAATTTGACAGATATAAGATGTTCTGTTTATTTGGTTGCCTTTTGAGGTGTTGTGGGGCAGCATGCTATCTGCCCCAGCCACTGTACAGCAAGCGTTAACAGAGACCCATTGGGGCAGGACCCATACTGCCCCATGCTCAACTGAAGAGCAGTGAACAGAAAAGTTAGCAGGGTTTCAAGATTTTCTAAAAATGTAATTAGATTTTAGAATAAGAGGCGGAGACAGTGTGATTATGATAAACGGAACCATTTCTAATGTAAACAGATTGCAAAGATTGGAATTTTTGGTTCACGTTAAGGCTGAGGAAAAAGATGTCAATCTCATGTGTTTTGACTTGGACAAATTTTTCCAGCTTGTTTTTGGTATTATGTGTGTTTTTGTGAATGGCTGGATATTTTCCAACATTAACTTGGTCATTGTTGACCCAGTGCTGCCTGTCACTCAGGAGAGTATGGCTTACTACGTAGAAATCACTCATTTCTGTGTGTGTTTGTGTGTATTGCAGAATCCCTCTATTGCTGACATTTATACAGAACATCCTCACCCAGTCGTTGTTGCCAAATACGCACCCAGCGGTTTCTACATTGCCTCAGGAGGTGAACTATTGTCTTGTGTGTGTGTGTGTGTACGAATGCTCATGGTTACTGTTCCCCATTCTGTTAAAGATATACACACACTGTGTGAAAGCATATCTTGCCCCATCCCTAAAAAGTACACTAGATTGTCACTGTTTATTTAGTGAGCAGGGTGGTGTGATTTGGGAAACATCCTGTGAGACACCTTTTTAAGGATCTGTTTTTGTCTCTTTGTGCGTTAGATATGACTGGTAAGATCCGTATTTGGGACACGACCCAAAAGGAGCACTTGCTGAAGTACGAGTATCAACCCTTCGGAGGGAAGATAAAGGACATCAGCTGGACGGAGGACAGCAAGCGTATCGCTGTGGTGGGAGAGGGACGTGAGAAGTGAGTTGCGAAGGCTGTGTGCTGTAAGAGGGGTATACGCTTTTAATAGGCATCGAAAACATCTTTAATTGTAGTGTAGTGTGGTAGTTATACTCCCATGGCTTGGGATGCCTGGCTTTTAAGCAGGGTTGAAATGACTTCAAGCATTCGGAAGTGAAGCCTGTGGTGTTTTTGGTTGAAAGCAGAGCCATGTGGGACTCTATACTCACTCATCCCATATAATGATTATAAAATATAACAAAAAAACCACCAAACAGCTATGTTCTGTTAACTTCAAAAATAATAAAGCCAACTTAACCAATCACTATATTAAGTAAGGAGTATAATACACAGTGCTGTTACAAGAAATTATGGAACGACGTTTCCAACCTGAAGTTGATCGTGTCGTCAAGCCTGTAATTTAAAGAGGCTGGGTCATGGTTGTTTTTTTAGGGAGCCTAACAAGCAAAACACAGCCATTTATATAAATATCTAACTGGTTCATGCAATCAGTTTACTAGAAGTTTGCATCTTTAAAAAATGTTCAGCCCAGCAGAGGCTCGGCAGGACGTGTAAATAATGAGGTCTTTCCCTTGTCACAGAATTGAGCGTGAAAAAGGTTCTAAACTGGGAATGGACCTTATTTCAAAAATTGTATCTCCCAGGCACGCACAAAAGATTTTGATGCATCGATTAACAAAAAATACCTGGACGTGGAAATATTTATACAAATTTGAAGTTTCGTCACTTAAAGGAGGCAGCTCACCCTTCCCAAAATCCAGTTTATTTGCTATTTATGACGGATCACAAAATTTTTATAGCATGTGAGCTACTCTGCTAGCTCTCTTCATCTGTGCAGCGCAGCAAAACCCCCGCAAATTCACTGTTGGTGATCCCTGTGCATTTCCTTTCAGATTTTTTCTTCATCCATATGTACCCTAGTGGCTACCCATGAGACTCCCATGGTCTCAAACCATACGAAAATGGAGTTGATCAGTCAATAGAATTTAAACTAGAACTGCTTTAACTAGAACACAGTGGAATCTTGAGAGCGGCAAAAATTTCGATACCCCACTGGCAGTGTGGATTCTGGGAAGGGTGAGCAGATGTGTTTAAGTTCGTAATGATGGCACATAGTTTGCTGACAAAAAAGTCAAGGGACTCCAAGCATTGCATCTCTTGTAATGTAATGTGTGTGTGTAGGTTTGGAGCAGTGTTCCTGTGGGACTCAGGCTCCTCAGTGGGCGAGATCATCGGCCACAGTAAGATCATCAACACCGTGGACATAAAACAGACTCGGCCATACAGACTGGTCACAGGCAGCGACGATAACACCACCACCTTCTTCGAGGGGCCGCCCTTCAAATTCAAGTGCACTTTAAGCGTAAGTCCACTTCGAGCATAATCATGAGGTGTGGGAGAACCACACAGTGTCTCCATTCACTACATACTAATCACACACCCAGTTCGGGCGTGTCCCGAAGCACTGTGTAAGTAAAGTAAAAGCATTTCCTTAAAAGCATTATATATGCTAATGTAGTGCAGTCTGGGACTCAAACAAGGAACAAAACTCATAACTGATACACGTGTGTGTGTGTGTGTGTGTGTGTGTGTGTGTGTGTGTGTGTGTGTGTGTACGTATTCTGATAAGGTTGCTACTGTGGGGGGAAGCGGATTAGCGCTGTGTGTTATGACTTTATTCAGAGGAATGTGCTATGTGCCTAGACATGTTTCACTTTTCAACACTTTTATCTCACACACACACACACACACGGGTTCATGGAGCACTTAATCATTTTCCTAAACGTTGTTGCTCAACAAAGGTTTTGAGGTTCGTTCACCATTTCACTGCTGCAGGGGAGAAATTACACACCGCAGCGAAAGTATGCTTTTCAGAGCTTTTGTAAAGGTATACACGATAAACATCAGTGTGTGTGAGAAAATTCCTTTTTATTTATTTAAATTTTTTTTTTTTTTGAGAGAAAATTCTTTACCAATGTGTTTTATGACAAATATGATGAGTGTATTCTACCTTCTCTTTCTGCTGTATTCCTGGTTCCGGTGCAATATATTTATCCGTTTTTGCGTCGTACTGGTTGCGCATGCTTGGGTCAGATGGCAGAGGTTAAAGACGTCTGGTACACTACTGTGTACAATTACATCATGTAAACATGCTCAGTAGTTGGCTTTCTATGATCTACAAAACATATGATCTACAAATGCTTATTTATTTATATATATATATATATATACACACACATATATGTAAACTCTTTTTTTCTTGGTGGAATCCAACTGAACTTTATTAAAATAATTGAAGAAAAAGAAATGATAACTTCAATAATTGCAACTACTTCAACATTATTTGATGCAGAAAATAAGCGTTTTATCCATTATGATCCTCCATACAAACTTTCACCTTGGACCATAAGTAGGTTAAGAACAAACACTTTGACGGATGGTGACCTCTGACCTTCAGTCCTTGATTGACCCGGTTAATGTAGGCAAATGTGGAACATGTTATACATCATTTAAGAGTTAAATGTCTAAATTTTATTTATTTGAATCAGATTTGATCTGTCTAATCCCACTGGCATTCGGATGCAAAGAAAAAGGTTTTGACCACCGTAAGCAGGATAACCCAGAGAAACCACTGGAGTCAAAACTAGAATCTCTTTGAATATGAATATTAAAACTGGCCTTGATTACACGAGCTTGTGAGAGACATGATGATCAATTCTACCCGGATGTCTAAACATATCTGATTTAAGGAAATTTGGCGTTTTATCCAAAGGAGTGAACATGGTCAGTGTCACAAATTGGCCTAAATCTGCAGAGTAACTATACTGTGTTGTAAGTTCTATATTTTTATAATAAATGTGTTTAATTACAGATTTTCTTTTATGATTTGTACATTACTAAATCATTACAAAACCCTTTTAGATATGAGACTTTTAGCACAAAATTTTATGAAATTAATAAAAGTTAGTGTTACAGACAAGTGTTTGTACACTTTTTTGTTTGTGTTTGTACACAGAAAAAAAAAAAAAAAAAGTTACTGTCCAGAATGAAAAACAAAAAAACTTTAGTTTTAATTTAAAGCCTCATTAAAACTAAAGTTATTTTGTTTTTCATTCTGGACAGTAACTTTTTTTTTTTTTTTTTTTCTCCCCCAAGTTAAAACTAAAAGTTTTTTGTTTTCTTTTACGTTGTTTATCAGTCAAGGAAGCATCATATTACTGTATCTACGATTTTTCCAGTGAAAATCTAGTGAAGGCTGCTAGGTTTTGCTGAAAGACTAGCAGCTAGTGTGATGGTCAAAATGTAGCCTGCAAGATATAAGAGATCTTTGGGCAAAATAATCATTTTTACTGAAATTTAAAAACAAACAAACAAAAAAAACCCTCTTTACTGTAATATTTTCTTTGTAATACCCAAGAAACTGCCTTTTGCATTTTTTTTTTTTTTGCATAAATAATAAATTCAAATTTGGTGAATTCTTTCTCCTTCCAACCCACAATGAAGTTAAAAGGTCATAGTGAATCAGGGTGAAAATTAAAATCAGTGGCTTTTGATGAGATTTTTGTGCAGTTACTAACAATGAACCTATTAGAAGAAATCAATGTAATCACTTTTTTGTAGAGCAATGGACATGAATACAAAGACGCTTTATGGAAATCTTGATCTGGGTTAAAATTTGGCATGGAAAATGTCCTGAAACGACATAAGGACACAACCTTGAGACCTCGAAGGAAAGCTAGACCTTGAGTTCAGTCGACGTCCACTATTTGCCTGTGTATTTAACAAGCAAATGATCCGGGTCATGCTGTAGCAGCAAGACACATTTGAATGATGGCTGAAAGGTGAATGCAGTGATGCACACAGAGGAGAAATGTGCAGTGAGAGGAAAAACTGTGATGTCGCTCTGATTTTTTTCCCCTTTATTGACATTATAATTGATTTTCTTTTAAGAGCTAGCCTTATAGCATGTTACTTTGATCCATTATAAGTGGTGTGTAATCAGTATAAGCAGGGATTTCCTCAAGCTTCTCTATTCCACAAGAAATAGAATAATTACCTTAAATTTGCTATATTTAAGTCTAAATCCATGAAAAAAACACGATTAAATCGTTATGTTTACAACGTCCGCCATTTTCTTATCTTATCTCGTTTGAAGTCTCGTCATCTCTCACTTTGGTGCGAGAGGTCGCGTCGCTTCAGAAGCAGTCTAGACTGGTTAAAAATGAGTGGGAGAATATTGTACTGCTTCTGGATCCGGCATAGAACATGCGGGAAGAAATGAATTGAGTTGCCGAGACAGAAAGATTCTTTTTCACACAGTGGCCACTAAAATGCAAGGGACATTAACAAACTTCTTCATATCAGAGAGGAAAAGATCAGAAGAAGAAATTCAACAAAAAAATGATTCTGCAAAAATTCTGTTCAGTCGACTACTCAGTCAACTCAGTATGGGGATGAAAGACTGTTATGAGTCAGGAGTGGAGTCAGACTTTGAGGAGAGTGACATGGAATGATGGTGAAATAAAAAAATTTTAATTAGAAAAATTTAGTCTGTTTTTCTAAAATTGATCCTAAAAACTACTTCAGATTATCAGGTAAATTGTGATTTAGATTGCACCAGATGCCACGAAATAACTTCAAAAATTTAACATTTTCCGCTGGCATGCCCCTGGACTCCCCTAGTGTAGCGCGACGCATAGAATTTTCTAGCAGGCTACTCTTAATTTGGATTGTTTCATGGTAAGGGTTGTCTTTTTAAAATTATACAAGGGACCCCTTTAAGTAGGCTCTTGCATACTTGATGACTGTCTCTTGTTTATTGTTGTATAGAGGAAGAGTAGTCCCAGTTACACTAGTGAAATCTTTTCTCAATTCTGATAAATAGTGTCATCAGAGGAAAATACAGAAAGTACAGAATTCAATTCTCACCACTGCAATAAAAATAGTAGCTTTTACCCGATAAAAATCTGAATTGCAGTAATTACTAACTTAATTACTAACTTTTACTTTTGGAGGGATATTTTCATACAATCTAGAAAGATGTTCTGCGTGTAAGCTCTGTTTATAATCTAAGTGGCTTTGTCGGGATCCTTTGTCTGACAAAAATGTCTTCTCCGGAAAGTAGACATTACATGTAGAGGACAGAAGTGCTTTTTTCAGATATTAATTGCTTTTTCTAAAGCAGCATATCACTGTATAGCTTGCTGAAAATATATAACTGGGATTGGATGTGAAATACTTTCTGGACAGAGTTCCACATCAGCTTGACGAGCATGTCTGTCAAAAAGTGTCTTCTCCGGAAAACCACAATGATTGTCATTGATGCTGTTGTTACTGCAGTTAATAATATATACAACTAATGTTGCCATGAAACCTGCTCAGATAATGTGTTTAGTGAGCTTTTCTTCTTAATGCTGTTCATTCTTTGCAATTCTGATACACTACAAGCAGATGTAGTTATTATAGAGACCCTGTACCTGTTATACTTTCACCCAGTGTAATTCAGACACCATTAGACCTGGAGCTCTGATACTTCACACAAAATATTCTAGTCTCATAAGGTGTTGACTGGTAACAAGAAACCACAAAAACTAGGAGTTTTATTTTTGAGCTACTGTGAACCCAAAAAGTCTCCCCTGATTGTGAAACAGCCCGTATATAACAGGCTACTTAAAAACAAATGGAAATCCCTGTATAAACAGTAGAGACTGGGATTTAAAGGGACATTTCAGTAAACAGAAGTCACTTAATAATGACCTGTTTCCTATCAGACAGCTGAAAGAACCGATCGATTAAATCTCCTACGCCTGTTATAGCGTTATATTCTCTCCATACACAGCAAAAGAATTCTGAATCCGTCCCAACTTGCTGCCAATCATGCTTTGTGCCATTTTGTACCGTCTGAGCAATCCCATAATTGTGCGGATGTGCGTACATGTCATTTTCTTCATGCAGCCTATTGTTTACATGCAGTGGGATTTGGTTATTTCATCTGAGATATACGTCTCTCTCTTCTTTTTTATTATTATTATCGGGGGTTTTTTTCCTTTTTTTTTTTTTGGAAGAGCTTTTTTTCCCTCCCCAAGTCAAAAATACCTCAAGAAGTGACGTTTTCTGCCTGTTTGAGCTGGGTTGGTGTTTTCCTGCTCTGTACTGTCTCGCATCAAGGCGGTCTCACCAAAATAGCTGCTACCTTGGTTTCAAAAGTGAAACAGTAGATATGTAATAATAATAATAATAATAATAATTATAAGAATTTTTTCCCCCTTAATCAGTGACCCGCTGAGTGGGCTTTGTTCGCTTTACCGCTCCTAAGTCAAGTGAATGATTTGAAGTGATAAATCCTAAAGCACACACCCAAAGTTTTCGGTGTTTACTCACCGCGTCAGGGCCAACTAGAGCCTCAGCTGTTGTTGCTCCAAAGCAAACTGCATAGTGTGTGTGTGAAGAAGCATGCTTACCGTGGGCTTTGAAGAGGATTTCTTAAAAACCCTCTTCAGAGATGAAAAATGCTGGGAAAAGGCTTTATTTCATCATGGATGAATTTTAATATAGGTCTACTTGATGGAAACAGGGAAAAATATACAAAATTCTGATTTCTGTATGAAATGCATCCTTCAAGCACCCTAATATATATATAAATAAATAAAACCCTGTGTGTGTGTGTGTGTGTGTGTGTCTCTCTCTCTCTCTCTCTCTCTCTCTCTCTCCCTCCCTCTCTGTCCCTCTGCAGGATCACGGCCGTTTTGTGAACTGTGTTCGTTTTTCACCAGACGGAAACCGTTATGTTTCAGCAGGAGCCGACGGACAGGTAAAGGAGACGTGGCACATTAAAGGGGCTCTGTCATGGTGGCTGCGCATAGGTGTTGAGGTTTTGATATTGTGTTCCCCTTTCTAGAAATCCACCCACATCCATCAACCAATTAGCATTGTTCTTTTTCTTGTTTCCCGAAAATTCAAGTTTTACATAAAGTCAAGTTCATATTTAATGCTTCTGACACCTTTTCCACATGCGCAACAGCCGTCACGGAGCCCCGTTAAGCTTGAACGTGTTGGAGATTTTTCTCCTCTCTTCACCCGTGGCTTGGATTTCACTCCCTTTCTTTTTCTATCTTCCAGATTTTCATTTACGACGGAAAGACGGCAGAAAAAGTGGGCACGCTGGGCGGGAATAAAGCGCATGATGGTGGGATTTATGCGGTATGTATGGCAGGATATGTACTGTGGCTAAAATTTCACAGGAATACACTGACGAGGGTTCAGACGACCTGAAGGTGCACGAGCCTTCAGTGTTCATGGTTCTGACTCATTGATGAGAGTAAGAGATTCGCAGGTCATTGTGTGTGTGTGTGTGTGTGTGTGTGTGTGTGTGTGTGTGTGTGTGTGTGAGTGAGAGCGTGCTCAAACATATGAAGAGTACAGGGGGGAGAATGATCCAAGGCCATTTTTGCATGAACAAAACATACAAGTTGAAGTCTGTTGTACATGTCATTATAGTTCCTAATAAACTTTGTTTAGAATTTGGAATTAACCCCATTCGTTCTTCTGTTCGCGTCACGCCATCATGTTACAAACTTTGTTTGACGTTTTTTATGAAAAGACAAAGAAGTGACATGGATCATTTCCCCCAGTGCTCTTCATGTATAAAAGTGTGTATGTGTAGTAAATGCTATTTATCTTTAGAAGTATAAGTGGCCGTGTTGACTCAGTGGTTATGGCCCTGGAGTACTGATCCGAAGGTCAGGGGTTCAAGCCCCAGTACCACCCTGGCGCCACTGTTGGGCCCTTGAGGAAGTCCCTTAACCCTCAACTGCTCAGTTGTTTATGAAACTGTTAAATGTGAGTCAGTCCGTGTAAGGGTGTATACCTAATGCCTTAAATGTAAATATGTGAATAGTTTAGCAGTTTCCAGGAGTCACAGGGATATTCTACGACCTGTGTGTATTGTACTGGTTAATTAGAAGGAATCATTTTAAAGGAATTACTCCCAATATTATCCAATACAGGGGACCAGGCAAACAAACAAGAAACCTTTTTTTTTACATTTTAATGATTAAAATAAATTTTAACTTTTCAAAATTTCTAAAAAGAATTTTTATTTTATTTTTTTTTTTTTTATTTTTTTTTTTGGGAACATGTAAATGTATTGAAACGTCTTTTCTGTCACTAAAGCAGCCTGGATTCCGCGCACGATTAACAACTGGCTCACCATTTAACAAACAAATAAAATGGAAATAACAGACTGTCCAGAATCAAGTGTTATTTTCGCAAGTATGAGGCTGGTGGATACAAATTTAACCAAATATCCTAGACATCCTGTGACATGTCATTTTGCTGACAGCGTCGATGCAGCTTTGACTTGAGACACTCTCATGAGACGAGAACCGAAAGGCTTCCCTTAAACCTCCCTCCACTTCCATCTGACGCATAAATAGGATCGTATTTAATAAATGGGAACTCGTGAAGGCCGTACAGTTCTTGCCGGATCTGATCACTGATGCCTTGCAGGTGAGCTGGAGTCCCGACAGCACTCAGCTTATCTCCGCATCCGGCGATAAGACGGTTAAATTATGGGATGTGGCGAGTGGCACTGCAGTGACAACCTTCAAACTGGGCAACGATGTTCTGGATCAGCAGCTGGGTTGCCTGTGGCAGAAAAATCACCTCCTGAGCATTTCACTCTCCGGATACATCAACTACCTGGACAAGAACAACCCGAACCAACCCATTCGTGTCATTAAGGTTGGTACGGAAAGACGGCGCTAATAAGGTTTTAATTTGGAACACAGCTGGTGCTGATATGAGTTATTGTTTCTGACTTGTTTAGGGTCACAGTAAGTCTATTCAGTCCGTGACCATTCATAAAGATGACGGGCGGAACATCATCTACTCTGGCAGCCATGACGGACACATCAATATCCTTTCATAGATGATGGAGTTATCGGGCTGATGCTCCACATGACGGGAGCTGTTTACATTTTAAAATGGTTAGCACGGCCCCTTCACAATAAGAAGCTCCTGGGTTTGAGTCCCGGGTTCTCGTTCTACTTGTGCTGGTGTGGGTTTCCTCCGGGTTTTCTGGTTTCCTCCCACAGTCCAAATAGCACATTATGCTAATTTGTTTGTTCCAGATTGCCCCTAGGTGTGTGTGTGTGTGTGTGTGTGTGTGTGTGTGTGTGTGTGTGTGTGTGTGTGTGTGT
>JBCNYH010000005.1:5520402-5533106 GCA_039654325.1 Tandanus tandanus
GGCGGATGGAGCAGAACAGGATATCACACAATCTATTGCATTAGACCAACTTTATAGCCAAAAGTTGTTTCACCCCCCCCCCCCCCCCCCCCCCCCAGACCTCAATCTACATAAGAATCCGTCTCAAGTCTTGAAAGTGAATATTTACTCTCTCCTTTCATTCTGACAGAATTAGAGGAGTTTGATTAAGAAGAATGGGCTTGAATCTCATGGGGACTCATGTGTGAACGCAAGCCAATAAGCCAAACCTGGAAAGATAACGTCTTAACGTCTGTGGGAGGAAACTGCAGTGAATGCAGGTTTTCAAGCGAGACATTTCTGAGTAACATAAGCTGTATTGTTTTCTAATTACCTTATTGTTAAACCTCTGATATCATTTACACACGTTTCTAAGACCCTGCTAATCTAATTCTAATTCTTCCCAGGCTTACGGGTACACCCTGAACCATCACACCAGTCCACCACTGAGCAGCATGCGCTCAACCATTCACACTCAAACGTAGGGGCAATAATTTTAACGGCCATTTATCCTAATGTGCATGTCTTTGGACTGCAGGAGGAAACCGGAGTACCCGGAGGAAACCCATGCAAGCACAGGGAAAACATGCAAGCTCCACATAGCAATGCCCGAGCCTGATAATCGAACCCAAGGCCTTTCATGCTGTGTGGCGGACGTGCTAATACCCTGACTTATACATGCCATGTCAAACTTCTCTTTGGGGTCAAATACTTTTACTCAAATTAATGATAAAGTTATTGAAAGATCTCCTGGCCCAACATATTGGCTCTGATCACACATGCTTTCACTCCTCATCTGCGATTTTAATACAGCGAATCACTTCATTATGCATATAATATGCCATCTCTAGTCAAGGACACTGTTGCTGACGACTTCAATTAACCACCGCTGCCAGGCTTTTTTTTATTTGTTGTTGTTTTGTTTACTGAAAATATGTCTGACCGTCTGGAGGACATAACTGCCACAATAACCCACAGCAAGAGCACACACCTTAGGCTTTATCATTATTTTAATGAATCTGCCCAACAGAACAGGTTCTATGTGGTGGTGATGATCAGCTAAACCATTCCTGTCCTTACACTAAATCTGAGCTGAAAAGTTTAATGATGTACATTGGTGTTTTTTATGTGGAGGAATGAAATGCTTCTGTATCAGAGCAGCAGATACAGATTTAGGTGCAAATATAACAGGGTTATATTAAAACTTGCAAGTAAATCCAATATGTAGGGCAAAATTCTTGCTTGAAACAGGCAATGGTCAGGCAGTCAACATCCAACATACATAAGGCAGGACAAGGATTAAAATCAGGAAGCAAGAACAGCGATCAAAACCACAATGACAATGCAGCAGTATATGAAGGCTTGGTATATGAACATTGAGCGTATACCTCACAAAGAGTCCTCATATACTATGCGTGTGACCATGAAGCTAATCAGGACCCTGTCTGGGAAAACCCCGCCCAAGACAAAAATGTACTTTTGTCAATGAGTTTTGTGATACCTTCATTAGTAGTATGGTAAAAAGAGTCTGCATTTATAACGTCATCATGTCACTGACCTTACCAGAACCAAAGCAATGTTTATACATAGACTCAAGGCATAATACAAGGAAATGAGATGAGAGCAGGAGAAAGCAGGTGTTCAGTACAGGAGCGGTATTTTACTGGAACGTTTAACTATAGGTTAGATGTTTACTCTAATACCCTCTTGGTCTCATAAATGTGACCAGTGTGGAGGCCAAGGCTTCAAATCACTGTCCATAGCACCGAAACCTAACTCAGTCAAGCCCTTAAAACACTGTCCATGGTGCTGAAAGTCGGACCAGTACCTAAATCACTGTCCATGGTGCTGAGACTCTAAGTTAGGTTTCAGCTTTAGATGTCCATGCATCGTGATGAAAGGGAAGTCGGGCCAGAGGCTTTAGAACGCTGTCCATGGTGCTGAAAGTTAAGCCAAGCCAATGGTGTTGTGGTGCAGGTTTTTGATCACTGTCCATGGTGCTGAAAAGGAAAGCAATCCTGGGCTTTAGATTGTTGTCCATGGCGCTGAAGGTTAAGTCAGGCGAGGCCTTTGATCACTGTCCATGGTGTTGAAAGTTATTTTGTACTGGTAAAAGCTCTGAATTTTATGAATTCTTAGATATACATTGCAGTGCTTTCCTGCTCTAATACACCTACTTCAATTCAAGAAGGGCTAATAATTAGCTAATTAACTGACTATGATGCAGTGGTCAAATTTGACCAAATGTGGTTTATTTTTTATTATATAGTCTCCCCTGCGGTGTACACACTTCTTTCATCTGTGCTGCAGTGCTTGGATCCGCTTGGTATACCATTTAATTTAAAATAATGTTCAACTGCACGTTATTAAACCACTTGTAATCTGTGACTATATAATAATATGATGAATGAATTGAAATGACTTGAAATGATTTTAATTCTGCAGTGAATTGCAGTTAATTGGAAGTGTTGGAAACATTCTCTATAGTACTTCCAGAAAAATCCATTTATCATATTTTGTTTAAAGTGCCCTCTTTGTGCTCTTCTGGCCGCAATCAGGCCAGGTCATACCAGTGTACCTGAAGCTGTGCAATTTGCGTCACACAGCAGTTAAGTTTCCATTTGAACAAGTCTTTCAATCTCCAGCAGCAGCGTTTAAGGCGAGTAAACCACGAGCCCTTGCTTGCGTCACTGATCCATGAAAACTTGTTATTGTCTGGAATCACGCAGTCATGCTTTTTACAATTCATGAATTCTATTTAGTTTGGGTGTGTAGCTGTATGATTGTGGGGGGTTTTTCAAGGTATCGGAGTGCTAACAGAATCTAAAAGATTCCCCTCTGCAAAAATAAGCTTTTGGTTCTCAAAACAGCAAAACACCAATGAGTAATGATCCAATTCAAGCACTGGTGATTGTCTTGAGTGGCTGATTAGTAATGCCTGCATCTTGCATTATATTGTTTTGTATTGTGTAGAGTAGTATGTCTGCTCATTTACTTTTTGGTATTTATGTTACCAAGCCCTCCTGTCTTGCTTTTTAACTGTCCTAACTCTCTTTTTATTAACCATGAAGTTACTTTAAAGGGGCGGGGCCACGGTTGTTTGAAGGAAATAGCCTAAATATCATCAATAGTGTTAGTAAACAAGAAGTAATCATTCACATAGATGTAAATTTGGTTTATGAATGATACTAGACATTAAGTTTGTTAGGGGTCTGCAAAGCGATTTCAATTTTTGAAAACAACAAGATTTCAAAATGTCCATGTTGCTACTCATTTCCATCTGCTCCATACTGGGCTCAAAAACATTTGACTCTTTTTGATTTGGAAGCTAACACATATAGACAAGAATTTTGGACATTTATGGTATATTCAGACAAATCTGGCAACTAAATTTGGTTAAAAATCATGGCGCACCTTCTTTAAACCTAATTGCTCTTTGCGGTCTTGCCTTGTTCAATATCCGGCCTTGTTCTTATCTTAGCATAGCCTAAAGTAGTCTTTTGACTGTTTTGTTCAAAGTTTGCCTAACGTAATGACACACCAGTAGAATATGCTTATTGAAAATTTCATTATAAATGTTGTCCTCCTTTGTTGCTATAATAAATCATGTCTTTAGTCCCTTAATCATGTGATAAGTTCCTACATGCTAATAATGAACCCTTTTAAGGAATTGTAGTGCTAACTTCCAAAAGTTCAATTCTCAAGGACAAGATTGAGCAACATGTATTACTTTTATCCTTCTACACATAATCAGTTATTTTGACTTCTGTTTACAGTAAAAAACAAAGTTTTGACCTTTTTTTACAATCAGCTTTGAGTGTTGACTGCAGCACTTTTGAGTTAATTCGCCTAACAATCAAAACCTATGCCTAGTTTTAATTCATCCCATTCATCTAAACCTTGCATCAAATCTGGCAAACAGCATCAAAGTGCCTTGAAGGCACAATAAAACTATAAGGAATTTTAATTGGCCAATCACTCATTACAGACCAAAGAGCTGCTCCAGAGTGGCACTCTATTTAAATTCAAACAGGATGTTTACCGAATTAAATGAAATGCATCTTGAGAATTCACTGTTTGTTTAGTGTAGTTCTACAAAGTTTACAAAAACAAACATTTCTCTCTCTCTCTCTCTCTCTCTCTCTCTCTCTCTCTCTCTCTCTCTCTCTCTGTCCCAGCATTCCAGTCATTTTTGGGAAAGAAGGATGTGAGTGCAGAGTTGGAGGAGGTGTACAGAGAGATTAGAGTGCAGAACACTCAGCGGTCTGTGTCGTTCTTCCGGCTGTTCCGTAATCCCTCTATCCGCTGGCAGCTCATCACCGTCATCACCATAATGAGTAGCTACCAGCTGTGTGGACTCAATGTTGTGAGTGCACACTGCCACACTATCATAGGACCACCCTGTACTACCATACAATCGCAATCTCATACAAACACACTGTCATACCATTCAGCTATCACACTGTTACTCTATTGAGCTATCATAGAACCACGCTATCACACTGCCACACTGTCATATTACCACATGGTCACACTGTCATATTACCACATGATCATACTGACATAGTACCACACTATCACATTTACACCGCCACACTATCGTAATACCATGTGAATACACTGTCATATTACCACACTATCACATTCACACCGCCACAGTGATATTACCCCATGATCATCCTGACATATTACCAAACTGTCCGAATCACACTGCCACACTGTCATATTACCACATGAACACACTGTCATATTACCACATGATCATACTGACATAGTACCCCGCTATCACAATCATACTGCCACACTCTCATATTACTACATGATCACACTGACATAGTACCAAACTAATATATTACCACGTGATTATACTGATAAGGTACCACCCTCTCACACTCACACCACCAGAATACCATATAATGATACCGTAATAATACCACACTACCACACTCCCCCATTACACTCTCATAGTAGCACACGCTCACATGAGCACATGATGATACTGTCATAGTACCACACTACCACGTTAATACACTCTCATAATATCACCCACCCTTCCACAGTACCACATGATGGTGCTGTCATAGTGCCACACTACCACATGATGACACTGTCATAGTACCACACTCTCATACTCACACTACTACATGATGATACTGTAATGGTGTCACACTACCATATGATGACGCTGTCATAGTACCACATCGTCACACTCTCACTACCATACTACCACATAATGATACTGTCATAGTACCACACTCATCATGACACTGTCATAGTATCACACTCACACTACCACATTAATACACTCTCATAATACCACACCCACCCTTCCACAGTACCACATGATGATGCTGCCATAGTACCATACTACCACATGATGACACTGTCATAGTACTACACTCTCACACTCACACTACCACACTACCATATGATGATACTGTAATAGTGTCACACTACCATATGATGATGCTGTCATAGTACCACATTGTCACACTCTCACTACTGCACTACCACATAATGATACTGTCATAGTATCACACTCACACTACCACACTACCACATGATGATACTGTAATTGTGTCACACTACCATATGATGATGCTGTCATAGTACCACACTCTCACACTCACACTAGCACACTACCACATGATGATACTGTCATAGTACCACACTCACACTACCACCATGATAGCAAGGTGCTATAACACTACCAAATGATGACACTACCACATTACCTTCATACTAACAGTCTACCACTCTATATTGTATCACACACAGACACACTTACACCCTTGCAGTAATACACTGCACACATTGGCCCACTTGTTTTAATACACTGCAACACTCACCTTTCCACTATCACACTCATTTCGTATTAACTCTGTTACACCACACCACACACACACACACACACTAGATACTAGCTAGCTGTCTAGAAGCATTAGCAGTATTACAAATGTGAAGTGGCACAATTACACACATTTCCCTTTTAATGATCTGTAACTGCATCTCTCTCCTTTCTGTCTGTCTGGGCCAGATGTACTACACCCTTTTAAATATAATTAGGCTCCATTTTGCAAGAAAAAAAAATCTGTGTTTGATGTGAAATTGAAGTGTGCACATAAGTACACAGTTTAATCTCCGTGAAGCAAGATTCCCTTCCCCCTACACAGAGAGAACGGATTGCACCCAAGCCAGCACAAAAATTGGAGGGAAGTAGGGAGTGTGGCTAATACGTGTTCTTTTTTAAACTTCGGGGAATTAGCAACAGCAATGTGCCTATTTGATTCCCAGCTATATAGACGGTGTTGCTAGGTGAATGGTTTTCAGACACAATTTAAGACAAGTTAGGTTTGAATGACCAGCTCACTTTTATTCCTTCTCAGAATGAGAAGGTTTTGGTACTCTGAGCATGCAAACCTCTTCCAAGTTAAAAAAAAATAACAAAAACAAAACAAACACAAAGTACATAGCACTCCCTGCTGGACCTGCTGTAATATGACACTTCCAAAAAAATAATCTAATGTAGCATTCCTTGTCTACGAAGCCCCTAAAGGGACATGGTAAAAAAAAAAAGGATAGGTTTCTCGTGCGCACGAGAAACCTTAGGTAACAGGTGCGCACGTGATATTTTCTCGTGCGCATGCGATACTTTCTCGTGCGCACGAGAAACCCATCTTTTATTTTATTTTTTTTCATGTCCCTTTAGGGGCTCTGTACTTGTCCAAAGCGCCACCTCTGACAAAAAATTTCCTAAACATATGAACATAACGTTTTGTGTAATTATGAAAAAACAAAACAAAAAAAAAAAAAACACAGACAAACAAACAAACAAGTCAAAAAAACGGAGGTAAAACATAATGGAGGTAATTAAAAATGAGTGAGTGAGTGTAGTGCGTACTACTTACTACTTTTCCATTAGGAGCAGGAAGTTGTATGGGGTTTTAAACACATCCTGTGTATGTTTTAAAAATTCACTGTTGGTTAGTTGAACTGCTTTTGTTACGCTGCTCTGAAAAATGGAAATAACCCATACGTCAGTAAGTAATGTCATAAAAGTTTGCGAAGTTTATTCAGAAGCTGATTCACTCGGTTGAAGCCCAAGAGTTTTTATTTATTAATAATTATTATTCAATCAATGATTGACCCATGATCTTCATTACTGAACTTGCATTTTCTCTTTCGTCCTGAACTCTTTGACCATTTACATTAAGCCTCAGTCAGTGTATTCCAAGTGCACTGCCAGGGCATTTTGTAAACCCATCAAGCTGCAGTTTGCACCACACACACATAGGATGGGAGAAGGACTAGAGAGAGAGAGAGAGAGAGAGAAAGTGGAGGAGTGGGATATGTAAGAACTGATATAACACATTTGCATACAGATGTGGAATCTTGGCATTTGCATTACCCCAGAGAGAGACGAATGAGTATGAGGAAACATACCGAACATACATTATTTATTTTTAACGTGTTACATATTCATAACTCGCATCTAATTTAAGCTCATTTTAAGTCAGATACAATTCTTTTTTTAACCTTAAAATGCAGATTATTTGTGAAAAATGATTTACCTGCTTCCTACTGATGAACTACAAACTGTAAGTTACAAAGTTACAAAATATGCTAAATAAACACCTTACAGAAAAATGTACCCAATGAATAATAATATTTTTCTTCATTCCAAGGTTAGTTGAATTAATTAATTCATTCATTAATATTCTAAGCCGCTTAATCCTAATTAGGGTCGCAGGGAGGCTGGCGCCCATCCCAGCTGACTCTGGGTGAGGGTGGGGGAACACTCTAGACAACGCGGCAGGCCATCGCAGGGCTCAACCATTCACACTCACACCTAGGGGCAATCTGGAACAGCCAATTAGCCTACTGTGCATGTTTTTGGACCGTGGAAGGAAACCGGAGTTCCCGGAGGAAACCCACGCAAGCATGGCAAGAACATGCAAACTCCACACAGAAATGCCCCGAGCCAGGGAATCGAACCCAGGCCCTCTTGCTGTACAACGCCACCATGCTGCCCAGTTGAATTAATTATAAACTGAAAAATAATAAAATAATAAAAATTAAAATTAAATAAATAGTTGAAATGTGAATTCATTAAAGAAAATGTGAAATATTAGTGTCATGACTTCTCCTCGTTCAGTGCAGCTGAGCTCCGTGTACACTGCAGCAGCTTCCAGGTTTCTAAGGCAGAGGAACTACAACACGCCGCACTTGTAAATCATCTAAGGACTATAAATACACGCTCACGGTCTAACGCAGCATGAAGCATTGTTATTGTGTGCTTGTGGTCAGTACTTTCTGAGCCTTGTTTACCTGTGAGTTAAATTTTTCTGTGATTGACCCATTTCCTGTATTGGTTTCCTGATTCTGTTCCTGCCTCATGTATGATCCCTGACCGCCTGTTTATTGACCGTGAGTCTGCCTGTCTTATGTTGTTCTGTTCGCCTCATCTCTTGACCTACTTCTTGTTTTTCCGTTTATGGTACTATTAGTGTTTGTGGATCTGTTTGCCCTGCTGTATAGTATAAGCCCCTTTTATCTACATCACTGAATCCACCTTCACTTCTGCGCACAGCAGCGTGACCAATAGCTTAAAATGTCACTTAATTAATTTAAACCTGCATTATAATTACTTAAATATGTAATTATGTGCTGTATATTTAATTATTACCTCCAACGCTTGGTGGGGAGCCTATGAATTCGCCGCCGTCTGTTTGTTTGTTTGTCTATTTGCAGGATTACACAAAAAGTACCAAACTCATCTTTACCGAACTTGGTGGAGGAATGGGGCATAGGCCTGGAATGAACCCGTAACATTTTCGAGTAGATTCATAACATGATCCAGATCCAGGAATTTAATAAAAACGTTTTTTAACAAGCATTTATAAAAGCTTTTTTTATTTGTTAGCAGGCGGCGTGCATAGACACTGCGGCTTACTACTCTTCTAATTCTAATTCTAATTCTTCACACGAAACTTACTGATCAGATTTTCCCAAAAAATCCCTATCTTTAATTAACATTGGGCAAAAAGTTCATCCGATGCCCACTAGGGGGAGACATTTCATTACAATTATGCCAAGCTATAAAAATCTATTTGTGTCAGGCAGATGTTCCACTTTAGTTTATGTATATAAAAATTAAATCCTGCAACATTGACTACAGTACAGATTTTTCACACAAATGCTTTCCACTGCCTCTAGCTCACATTAAAGAAAAAAAAAAGCACTGTCAGCAGTGGGTGTGAATTCTGCCTCTGATAACCTCAACCTGGTCTCAGCTTGAGACACTCTGTCTAATTTTCCTTATTCTAGAATCACACCATTATTATTTTTGTTAATATTTCCCCCACAATATGTATTTGAATTTGAAATTAACTGGTTCTATTTCCCAAAATACGGCTAAATATAGAACCTGGTGTGTGTGAAGGAGGACTCGGGAGACAGATGGAGCTCCGGGGCTTGCTTTATTGTTTCAGCGCTCTCTCAACAGTTCAACTGGAAAAGCCCAAAATAAATCACAGCCCCAGTATTCCAGGGCTTTCACCACCATCAAGTTCACCAACACATTCCAAGCTCATGCTCCTGGCATATGTGTGTGTGTGTGTGTGTGTGTGTGTGTGTGTGTGTGTGAGAGAGAGAGACACAGATTTTATGTCATTTTCCCTGCAGGAGAAAAACAGAGCACATTTAAGTAACTCACCATGATCGCACCATTGACAGTAAAAAAAAAGGTGGATGGAGGCACGCCATACGGTTTAAATGGAGAGCAGTGAAGCCAGATTGGGATTACTTCCTGGTTGTTTAGTGCACATTCAAATGATTGATTCTGCTAATGTAAGGCAGCGTGAAATGATGAGTAACTGGTTTATTGTCTGTTGTAGCTGCACCCCAAATATTCTTCTGGCTCACTTTTTGGCTTTAAATGTCACTTTAGGACAAATAGGACAAAACTATTCAAAAGTTATTTAACGTAAAACTTATGAATGGAATCAATGGAAGGCTAATGCTAACTGAGCGTCTCAGCAAGTTTGACCCTTCAAAGTCACAAGTCAAGGACAAGGTCAAAGGTAACGGTCTCATTTGAAAGTCCATATATGGTTTTCTGTTAGTGTTTCATAGTGATGGCATGTCTATGGGCACTCGTTTCAAAGGTATAAGCACGTTGTCTCCAAAACTTTATGACCATGCTCTGACCTTGACCTTTGAACTTGGCTTTCCAAAACTCAAGTCATCTCTGGGACTTAGGTAGAGTAGTGTTCCCACCAAGTTTGGTGAAAATCCATGTAGGGGTGTGGGCAGGATTTTGTTCACAGTGTTTTCACCAGTGATTACAACATCTCTGCTATTATGGGTTTAGGTAGCAAGTACGTTTTACAACATCTCAATCGATTGGAACAGGGAAACCCATTGGTGCTGCTAAGTGTGTGTATAGGGTTTCAGTGATGTAGGTGAAATTCAATTATTTTCTAAATCGTTTCATTTTGATTTATAGCAAACACAATCTGATGCTAAAAGCTAATCGTTCTGAAGCTCGGGTATTTTCCAACTACAAGCGAATTCAAGGTTTTTAAACTTTCCTGATGCAATAAAGCACCACAGGTTACACATGAACAGTGTTGCGAGGTTCATTCCCTTTTTATGAGTCATAAGTTAAGAGCTCGCATTGCGCTGCAAGAACATCTCATTCACTGCTTCACGCTTGAGGAGAGCAGCAGATGAAGCGAGGATGTTGACTGTGCAGTGGGGATGAGTTTTCTTGAGGAGTTAAAGAACATTATCATGAGTGAGGATATGACTGTGGAGGGTATTTATTGTATATTATGGGCACTGTGCAGCATGAGTATATCAATGTGTATGTGAATAAGTATATTTAACAGTTATTCCGCACCCTCAAATCAGATATCATATCATAGCCCTCAAAGTGTTAGATGAGCAGGCTATTAGTCATATCTGACCAGAGGGAGTGGAATAACTTTTATTTAATCTCCTGCATTGTAAAAATATAGGATTTTTATTATTGTATTCACATTCTTAATAATTACAAAATATTTATTTTTACAGAAGCACCGGTTAGCACAGAACAAGCGTTTTAGCTAGAGGCCTTTTCCTCACAGCATACCAATAAAGTAAAGAAAAAACTGTCTGATTCTTAAAAATAATACTTAATATATGTTCTTACCATCTAATACTTTAACTCCATTTTTGTTTTTTGTTGCTGTTGTTGTTGTTGTTGTTGTTTGTTCGATTTTCCGTAGAAACATTTCAGGTAATAGGACATGATCTGATATCCTAGTAGACGATTAGCCAATCAGAACACGTGTTTGCTCATATCTCTTGAGCAAGGATAGAATGAAAATGAGAATGAGGTTACGAATGAGGATATGAATGATGATACGAATGAGGATATGAATGAGGATATGAATGAGGATATGAATGAGGATAGGAATGATGATACGAATGAGGATATGAATGAGGTTACGAATGAGGATATGAATGATGATACGAATGAGGATACGAATGAGGATACGAATGAGGATACGAATGATTATATGAATGAGGTTACGAATGAGGATATGAATGAGGTTACGAATGAGGATAAGAATGAGGATAGGAATGATGATACGAATGAGGATACGAATGAGGATACGAATGAGGATACGAATGAGGATACGAATGAGGTTACGAATGAGGATAGGAATGAGGATACGAATGAGGATAGGAATGAGGATACGAATGAGGATACGAATGAGGATACGAATGAGGATACGAATGAGGATACGAATGAGGATATGAATGAGGATATGAATGAGGATACGAATGAGGATAGGAATGTTGATACGAATGAGGATATGAATGAGGTTACGAATGAGGATATGAATGAGGGTACGAATGAGGATAGGAATGAGGATACGAATGAGGATACGAATGAGGATACGAATGATTATATGAATGAGGTTACGAATGAGGATATGAATGAGGGTACGAATGAGGATACGAATGAGGGTACGAATGAGGATACGAATGAGGTTACGAATGAGGATACGAATGAGGTTACGAATGAGGATACGAATGAGGGTACGAATGAGGGTACGAATGAGGGTACGAATGAGGTTACGAATGAGGGTACGAATGAGGGTACGAATGAGGGTACGAATGAGGGTACGAATGAGGGTACGAATGAGGATACGAATGAGGATATGAAAGATTATATGAATGAGGATACGAATGAGAATACGAATGAGGATACGAATGAGGATACGAATGAGGATACGAATGAGGTTACGAATGAGGATACGAATGAGGTTACGAATGAGGATATGAATGAGGTTACGAATGAGGATATGAATGATTATATGAATGATTTTACGAATGAGGATATGAATGAGGATACGAATGAGGATACGAATGATTATATGAATGATGATACGAATGAGGATACGAATGAGGATACGAATGAGGATACGAATGAGGTTACGAATGAGGATACGAATGAGGATATGAATGATTATATGAATGAGGATATGAATGAGGATACGAATGAGGATACGAATGAGGATACGAATGATTATATGAATGAGGATATGAATGAGGATACGAATGAGGATACGAATGATTATATGAATGAGGATATGAATGAGGATACGAATGAGGATACGAATGAGGATATGAAT
>JBCNYH010000005.1:5543539-5561338 GCA_039654325.1 Tandanus tandanus
TGTGTGTGTGTGTGTGTGTGTGTGTGTGTGTGTGTGTGTGTGTGTGTGTGTGTGTGTGTGTGTTTGTTTGTGTGTGTCATTCTATGTGTAATTTAAATGGTGTTCCCCATTGTCTCTGTTTATCTTTGTCTATACATCTCATTCACTGACTTGTTCACAATCTCTGTGTGTGTGTGTGTGTGTGTGTGTGTGTGGGTGTGTGTGTGTGTGTTTCAGGGTTTGGTGATCGAGCGTGTTGGACGGAAGATGTTGCTGATTTTTGGCTTCTCAGCGATGGCTGTGTGTTACAGCCTCCTCACCATCTTCTTGCACTTCCAGGTCAGAAGGTCGTGATGCTCTGGTAGTATAAGTATTTATATGCAACGGACCAATTGGCATTCAGTACACACGCACACACACACACACACACACACACACACACACACACACACACACACACACACACACAAATATTGAGGTTCATTGAGTTCTTCAAAAGTCAATAAAAGCAAAAGGTCATCTTTCTGCTTTTCTGGTGTTTAACCCTTAGAGCATTCAAGAAGCACTTCATGAGAGATAATTGATGGCGAACCTTTATTTGATACACAACCAGTCACAAATTCAGCTGGAGCCGAATGTCTTTACTGTAACTTTTCACGAAAAGAAAACAAACGTAATGGCTTTGTTCTAGCTAGCTTACATTACATTATAGTAATAAGGCTAAAACAATCTAGCATTAGAGTAAATTGGATAAAATATAAACTAGTATTATAGTAAATAGGATGAGACACATAGTAGCATTATATCAAATGAGCTAAAGCAAAAATGAGTATTACTGTTAACCTAAAAAACACAAATTAGTATTGTTGTAAATACGCTTCAACACAAACTAGCACTGTTAAAAACACAGAACACAAAAACTAGCATCACTGTAAATGAGATAAAACACAACCTAGCGTTATTTTAAATGAGAAAGCACAAACTAGGATTACTGTAAATAAACTTAAGCACAAACTAGCATACTAGAAAATAGATAAAATACAAGCTGGCATTAGAGGAAACAGACAAAAATGCAAACTGGTATTAAAGTAGATGGAGTAAAACAAAAACTAGCTTCATCGTTAACATGTTGCAGTATAAAATAGAGCAGGAGAAGATGTTAAAATGAGGATTTGGAATATAGCCTGTCAGTTCAGTGATGGATGAAAGCAATAACGCCAAGGGGTTCTTCAAAAAGCCTTTCTAAAATATTTAATTCTTTTGGTGCTCAGTAAAAAGTTGCAATCTGCAGGTTTTACTTGAATGTACACTGGACTTACAACCAAATATTAAAAAGCCTTTGATTGGATGATTACTGGTGTGATTAATATGTTTCAGCCTGCACAGACTCTTTTAACCCTGACTGATGCAGTGAGTAGCTTCTCTTTTTTTAGACAAACCATTATGGAAGATGCATCTTTTAGCTGTGGAAAAGCTTTTACTCTGTTTCACGAGGGTGAAATTATTTTCGTGAAAGTGTGGTTCAGGCAGCACGAGGAATTATTTTCACACATGAATTGGCTGCCACCGGGTCCTGACCCTTAACCGTTTTGAAAATCCCCACACAGAGATGTTCTGCAGAAGACTTTATGGAGTGGCTGGTATCTCCTGTTATTCAGATAAGTAATAATGTTGCATAACAAAGCCATGATGAATGAGTGCCATAATCACAGCTAAAAGTGGATAAATGAAGATATTAAAGTGCTCAAAGGCAGTGAATATTCTAAAGGAATACAAATGCAGGTATAGATAAGAGATGCACTGGGTTTTTTCCTACTATTCACACAGCTCTAGTTGACTTCGATTATGAGCTCATGTGATATTGCAAAGGATAAGAAACTGTCACCTGAGGCAGACTTTGCACACAATTATATGCCTCTGGGGTTTTTCCTTTTGAATGTATACTGTATACTCGTCTCAGTCTATTGCACCTGGATCGGCTTGAATGTAATAGGCCCTGTTGCCTTCTTCCCTCTCTCTCTCTCTCTCTCTCTCTCTCTCTCTCTCTTTCTCTTTCTTGACAATTATCTAGACTTCATTTGCGCTTTTTTGTGATTTATTAGTTATTCTGTGTTGAATCATAAATCTTCATAAAAAGGAATCCTACAGCGCTTAGTACAATTGCAGGACGTGTGTCATCCAGTTATACTAGTAGTATTTTTTTAGAAAGGTTTGTCATTTGGGCTGTAAAATGCAAATGCAGTGAGTATGGTTACAAGTTAAAACCATACAGGTCTGCCAACCATAATGAAGTTCCTGATGAAATTCTAAATCAAAACAATTTATCCTAAGGAAAAAAAAAAAAAAAGGTTGTCTGACAAGAATGAAAACTACCGCAAGGTCTAGAAAGTTTCTGATGGATTTGTTGGGCTGATGTATTTATTTCAGGAGTGTCACCACAAAATGAGTTTTCATTTAATTGGATATTCTAAATCAACAGTTAACAAGGTTGCTTGGAGAGCGCAAACCTCCACCAGGCTCAACAATCCCCTATATGAAACAAAATGTGAAATTTCTCAATGTTAAAGAATCATTAAAAAGTTACTGGATCCAGAATTTAAGCTGGATCATTTCCAAAAAATTTTGGAGCCTTGCTTGTTTAAAGCCCTACTTCTACAAACAAGCACACAAACCGAGGATAAAGCATAATCTCCATGTTGGAGTTATTTTTCTTTAAAACAGGGAGTAACTTGCTTAATTTGGTGTAGCCAATCCAGAGAAATGAAAAAAAATGTTTAAGGTATCATACAAATCAAGTTTGGATAAAATCCAATGCACTCATTTACTTGGCCTTGATACATATTGTAATGATACATGTATAATTATACATTCTACATTTCCCTGATAAAGGAAAAGTACTCACCTGAATATAAATTAGCAAATAGACAAAAGCCTTTAATTGGATAGTTACTGCAGTGATTAATATGTTTCAGCTGATAACATGTTAGTTAACCTGAACTGATGCAGTGAGTACCTTCTCCTTTCTTAAACAACTACAGTATGTTGAAAAGCATACCCAGTGCTCATAGAGAAGATTTTACTGTGTATCAGAAGGGTTAATTTATTCGCCTGCATCAATCAAATACTTTAGATTGTGGAATATATACAACAAAACTCTTCTTTTAAATTGCAATATCTCGAAATGAACTTTTGCTACACTGGACGGATTTTTTTAGTGACACTCTCCATTTTCAAGAACTGTGAATCGGAGAGAGTTCTTTCAGAGTTCCTGTTAGCCATATACTACTGCAGAAGGAAATTGATCCCACAACTTATATCACTGTTATGTATTTTTGTCACTATTCTACCACTTGAAAATGCTCTGTTTGACTCCATTAAATCAGATTATTACAGTTAGCACGACATGTCTGCGCCAACAGTGTGATCAAGTAAAGGAAAATAGCATCAGTTCATGAGCAACTTTACTGCATTCTGAAGCAACGTAACCATGACCAACCATAACCGTTTCAAATTTCCAATTGGATTTGAGTTGGGGCTTTGACTCGGCCATGCCAAAACACAAATCTTCGCAAAGCGTTTGCCCCAACGTCCACTGCTTGGGTAATATTTTGCCACAGAATTATGACTGATTGGAAATCTCCCAAGAATTTGCTTGTATTTGGCTCCACCCCTGTTGAACTTAATGGCAGCAATAGTTCAAATTCCTTCTGCTGAACAATTACCGTAGAGCATGATGCTTCCAACACCATCACTGATGGTAGGAATAGCATTAAGCTGTATTGTGTCCATGCCAAACATTACAATTTGCTTTTAGACCTTAATTTCTAATCTTTTAGGCTTAATCAGTATGAACAAAAGAGGAAAAATACCATCAGTTTAATAGCTGAGATAAGGGTCACGCATGCAGAGCACCATACTTGAGAAATCTTTGTCTTAATTTTGCATGGCTTGTTTGTTCGGCCACCAATGCTGATTGGTGGTTTTGTATTGCCATGCTGTTGACTCTTTGGCAGGATCTTGATGCATGCCAACATCCAGGAATATATTTTTTCCCCCAGTTTCCAATTTTTTATTTTTTTTAGTTAAATAACATCCAAACAAAAACAAATAAAAATTATTTTATAGACTTAATTTAGTTACGTTTCTACTGATTTTTCCAGAAAACATCACATAAACTTTCAAACATTAACAGAATAATGAACTGGGGGGAAAAACACACAAGAATCTCATGGGAAGGTAAACTTTGAGGCAGTGCCTAAATCTGGATATTAGATTTGTTACTTTACTGTATCCTCTGGGATGGTAGTAGTAGATCATGGTCAAGTTGCTTTATTACCACAATGTGTGGAGAAAATGAGCACGCTAATTTCTGGTACTGTGAATTCTTTCTTTTCAGGACAGTTATTCATGGATGCCCTATATGAGTTTCATCTCCATATTGGCCCTGATTGCTTCTTTTTGCTCTGGACCAGGTATACACACATACACAACATGTCTAACTTTTGGTGCAAAATCTGTCCATATCCGTGCTATGTATATTTGTTATGCATTTTTCTCGTTGGTCGGTGAATTGGAACACAACCAGTCAGGCATTTAAAGAGACCCTGTTGTGTCCAGTAACACAGCACTTGCAGATGTTATGTGTCGACTTGCAACACAGCCTATCAGATATCAGTTACAGGTTATCTGGTCTTGTATTTGGTCTTTCTGTTCCTTTAAATATTTGCAGTGTCGAGCCGAAGCCGTAGCAGTTCCCTGCGTGGGCTAAATGGGGTATTAAATTGCCTGCTAAATGGTTTAGTGCTTCAACGATATTGTCTGTATGCGTGATGCTCATGTGTAACAGAAACTTCCTTCTATTGTATTCATTAAACCGTACACAGGTTTTCCGTAATTAAACGTTTCCTTGGATCATTGTTTTGTGTCTTTGCTCATAGGACCGCAGAGAACTCTCTAAATCACAAAGGCACTTAGTGGAAATGGATTTAGGAGGGAAAATGTTTTGCTGGCTAAGTGCTGTGTGTGAAACCCCAGATATCTGTGTGTCCAAGATAACCAATGTAAACAAGTGTTTAATCATTTGTCGTCAATGTATTATAATTACAAGATTTTAGTGTTGTCTTTTTTTTCCTTCTTCTCCTTTTTCTTCTTCTTCTGCTTCTTCAGAGATGAAGCTTATACACTGTACGCATCATTACAGATGGTGCTTTTAGCCACAGAACCTGTATGGCATACAAACTGAATAACTAGTGCAGGTGTCCCCAAACGTTTTGTGCAAGTAACTTAAAATTTGACACGATGCTTTATTTGCAGCCCCAAGCCTTGACCACTCTACTTTTATATCCCAGATTTATAATATAGGACTACTGCAATATTTTTGACATATATGGTATGATGTTAATAACATACTGTACTAAATGTACCAATCAGCAATAACATTATATCCACTAACATGTGAAGTGAATATCATTGATTATCTCATTACAGTGGTACCTGGCAAGAGGTGGAAGGGGGTATTATAGGCAGAAAGTGAACTGTCAGATCTCAAAGTGATGTGTTGGAAGTAGGAAAAATGGGCAGGTGTAAGAATCTGATAAAGGGCAATTATGATGGAAAGACAACCCGAAGGAAACCCACCCACAATTGGGACAATTTGCAAACCCCACACATGGGCACTAGCCTTGACCCCCAGGACCTTCTTGCTGTGAGGCGGAAGTGCTTACCACTACACTACTCTGCTGCCTGCTTATAAGCTTGAGAACCGTAAATATCTATATACTCCTTGCACTTGACAGCTACTGTACGTTGGTGTCAATTTACTCCATAGAATCCTACAGAGCAGACCTTTTAAGATATTTCAGGGACTTCTTGGCAAAAGAGTCATAGCTCTTGACACTGCTACCATTAAAGTTTACACTAACTTCTAGATCAAGGAAAGATGAAATGTGGAATGGCTTCATTGTATTCTTTGGTGAGTTGACAGTATCAACCCCAACCTTCATTATTTCTTTCAACAACACGGCCCTTTTTGTTTTATTCATTACTTGACTGCTAGAAGTTGGATAATGAAATCCCATTTGTGTTTACCTTTGATGAACAATAGCTAGTATACTGGCATTTAGCAAACCATTTGGGATGGTAGTCAAACAACAGAATATTTTCCATGTTGCATATTTATGCATTTTCATACAGTACCTTCAGAACATATTGACCCACTGGTCATTCTTTGTCTTTGTGCTGTGTTGTAGCATTAATTTAATACTTTTGCATTGTCCTTTGGCTGCATGTACAGAATTGATTTGTCTCAGATGTCTTTATTAGCTTGATTCTGCCCATTTCACCAAATCCACAATACAAATGTTTCTCCGACTCTCCCAAATTAGATTGCTTTTATGTCAGGAAACAAATTTATTCCGTTAAATTTATGTCTGGATGTTGTCTCGGCCATTCCAAAGCACAAACCTTCTTCATCTCAAGCTATTGATTTTTCATTTTCAGCCCTGCACATTGGTTCAGTGTCCTACTGATGCATAATTTTTGGTGCATAGTTCTAGGTGGCCGGAACAGGCTTGTTTTTATCAAGGAACCGCATGTATTCATGAATCAACCCCTGTTGAACCCCTTGGTTGTACCATGATTTCCAATTCCTCCTGCTGAAAAGCAAGACCATGGCT
Source organism: Tandanus tandanus (assembly GCA_039654325.1). Lineage (NCBI taxonomy): Eukaryota > Metazoa > Chordata > Actinopteri > Siluriformes > Plotosidae > Tandanus > Tandanus tandanus. The sequence goes on from JBCNYH010000005.1 coordinate 5,550,193, forward strand.
TGATGCGACCACCACCATTCTTCATGTTAGGGTGTTGTCTGGGTGTTGGGGTGTATTTTATTAACCAATGTATGAGTATTTTACTTACAATTAGCTTAAACTGCTATTGTCTGTGCCCTGCGATGGCCTGGCGAGCTGTCCAGGGTGTACTTTGCCCTCGCCCAGAGTCGGCTGAGATGGGCGCCAGGCTCCCCGTGACCCTAATTAGGATTCAGCACTTCAGAAATTGAATGAATGAATGCCATTGTCTGTATTCAAACTTATTATGCAGATCTAACACAGTTTAACAGCTTTTTTCCATTGTTAATCTCTACTCTACTAATTAAAGCATGCATGAAAAAAGCAGAGTGCAGATCGAGTGAATTACCTGTGTGTGGGCACTTGTGAAGCGCTTTCTGTGTGTAGGTAATTGCCTATGTTTCAAATTAATTATGACAATTAGCCACTAGACTGAAGCCATAATTACGTAACCTATGCACACTATTGTTACCACAAGAATATCAGTTACATATAAAATATATACAGTACCAGTCGATTATGATAATGTCAGAATTAGACAGTGTAACCAAACTTTGGGTAGAAACTGTGTATAAATTTGCTTCAAAATAGATGTTGACAGTTTAATTTGTATAATTTCCAAGCTGCAGCCTCGGTTGACTGTTCGGTCAAGTGCTACCCACTTGATTACTGTTGCTATCTTCGATTAACTTTCAAGCACAGATGTGGTTTTCATTGCAAAGGATGCAGTAATTTCCGTGTGAAATGGTTAGTTAATTTTTCTAATGGTAAAGTCAGGATTTTACCAACTAGTAGGTTCCAATATGTTTCAAGGCTGCAGCTTCAATGCTGCTTCTTGGCAGTGTACAAACGTTAAACATTACGTTTTAACCCCCGGACACGTGTGGAGTAAACTACCGAATTTGGTGGTAGATCAGTTTTTGCTCTAAAGGCACAACAACTGTGATTTCTAACGTGCACAAATCTTAAGAAAACTATATATATACTATATATATATACACTAATATATTGCGCAAATTGTTTGAGGTATAGAGAATAGAGAATATTTGGTAAAATCATACTGTGTGTAGGAGCTACAGGATTAAACTCGGGCAGTCTATCAGTTGCTAAGAAGTCCAAGACAATAATAATCAAGGAGGATAATCCACTGAAGTAGGAAGACGAGTAATTATATGAGTAAGTACAGCATGGAAAGCTGATTTTATCTGGGTTAAGATGCATGCAGGTAGGAGAGGCTGTCCATCTTTTTTTGCCCGCTGTGTTGTCAATTGGGGCTTGCTCCAGAAAGCAAAAGTCTTAAAATGCCAGAAGTTACCTGCTGATATAGAGTGATCTATTTTGGCTATCCACTACGGACAGGCCTCTAGGTTAGGCAGTACTCAAGGTTTTGCATGGCCTACTTAATTGACCAAGACTTTAATTCCACTGCAGCATAATTTCACTCATTTGGTGAGAGTTTCTGGAAATGGATATTTACATTTACTCATTAGGCAGTAAGTGGTCTTCACTACCGAACTGTGGGGAAAAGGTTTCTCCCCAGGATCTTTTTCTGTCTGTTCATCAAATGCCTCCTACATGACTACCACCACCTTAAAAATGCACACTTCATCCCCCCAGCTGTGGTCATCTTCTTTTGCCCCAGGTCAGCAGTGGGTGTAGTGCAGAGACTTGGTGTACTCACTCTACCATCGTTTCTGGTCCCATGAGCTGAGTGTTTCTCATGGGACAAAGGAGCAGTGGTGGCTCCAGCCCATGAGAACTGTGGCCTCTGTGTGGTTTTCAATCAGCAACTCTTGCAATGCCGGTTCTTTATGACCTTACGCACCCTCGCTTCATCATTCTTGATAACAGGCCTTGCTTAGCCACGAGCAGCAGATCCTGTATTTGCTTTTTATCTCACCAAGTATCTTGTGTAAAAGAATTCAAGCATACTTGTAGCTTGGGAGTGGCCTGCTATCCAGAGGCTTCACATAAAAGAAAGGGGGAAAACGAGAAGCAAGGATTCTGATAGGTCATTGCATTAAACCATTGTGTGAACATGAATTCATTCATCACCAATGTTATATGGTTTGTATTGAGAATTTGGCACACTGTGCAGGCAGATTTAGCACTGAAGGAGTTTTGGTCCTCAGAATTTTTGTGATGGGTGTTGAGGGCTCGCAGAGGGCTGTTGTTGTTGAAGGCTTGCAGAGCAGCAACTTACCTCAAAAGGCATCTTGGTATGAATTGGCTTAAAAGAAGATATGAACAGTAATATTAGTTTTAGAGGCTTTCCTAATTTCCTATTTTCTACGCCCCTGGATCCGCCCTGAACAGGGTGATATGTGAGAACCATGACTGGGACTGCGGCATCATTCTGGGAGGCTTATACAAAAAATGGGCGGTCGCTGTTCTGTGTACATTTTTACCTCCAGGCGGTAATATCTGGTATGCCATGTGTGCCTCACTGACGCTTTCACGGTTGCAATGAGTGAGTTGATCTGCCGCTTGACCCTTGCTTAATTTCAACATGACCAATCTTTCCATGAATGGAAGCCCCTCCCTCCCGGAAATCAAGGTAGCTCCCTTGTATTCTGAAGGAAGTCCCTGGAACCCTGGAACACTTATAATGTCGGGTTACCCATGGAAGGCTAAAAATAATCTTCCATGGTCTACCGTGAAGAGACCAGTGCTTTAAGAGATTACACAAATTGCCTTGGGACCCCACCTCCTTCATGGTGGCTGATAGGCATACCCTTTCTTCACAGGAACGAACAGACTCCATTCTTTTACCTGAACTGACAGGTAGCGGGACCAGGCCTCCTTCACAGGGCTGACATGTACAAGGACTACACCTCATTTAATTGGAATGACAGGCACAGAGCTCAAACCCCCATCACTGGACTGACATGGACAGAAAACATGCCTCTTTCTGGAGAGGGCTCTCGCCATGACCTGATTCAACTTGGCGTGAATCCTAGAATGTAAGGAGAGGTAAAAATCTACATCAACCAAACTCTACCCAAACTCTAACACTAATTAATAAGAAAGCCTTGTACTTCATAACCCGGCATATACGGTAAGTGTGTGACCTCTTGCTATGCCCACATCCTATCTTTTGGGATTCAGCAAGATGTAGTTGTCTTTCTGTGAGATTGACAGGCACAGCGACTGCACCTCCTTCTCGGGCACTGAGAGATCATATCTACTCTGCAGTCAATATATATTGATACTACATTCATTCTATTTAGCTATTGGCTTCTATCACATCTGTATAATGAGTTCCTGATTGGCTAAAAGTGAATGCATGTTTGTGTGTGTGTGTTTTGTTATTATAAAACATTTGTCTTCACCTGCAGTATGAATCTCTGTGCAGGTGTCAAAAAATGTACCCTACACAGTATATAAAGACGGGCGGCGTGGTGGCGTAGTGGTTAGCACGTCCACCTTACAGCAAGAAGGATCTGGGTTTGAGTCCCACGCTTAGCGAGGGGATTTTTGTATGGAGTTTGCACGTTCTCCCTATGGGTTTCCTCTGGGTACTTTGGTTTTCTTTCACAGTAAAAAGACAAGCACATTAGGCTAATTAACTGTTCCAAATTGCCAAAATGTGTGAATGGCGGTGTGTGTTGGCCCTTTCGATGGACTGGTGAGCTGTTCAGGGTGTACCCCGCCTTTGCCCAGGAATGGGTTCCAGCCTTTCCGTGAGCCTAGTAGGTTTAATTAGTTTGGCAAATAAATGAATTAATGAGTGCATTAAGATTGTCACACACACCCGTCAAGGAGTACAAAATGATTACACACACTTGCAAGCACACAAGCATACAGGAAAACATTAAAGCAGAGAAAATATCCAAGGACGCATTCACTGCAGCATACACTAGGGAGTACAGTATTAGTACACATAGCATATGTATAGAGATGTATATTGGCAGGAAAATGTAGCGCCTGTCTGTCAGCTGGAATTCAGACAGCCATCTGAAAGCTAAAAGAAAGATTGTATTGTCAGGATGGTAGGAGATGCAAAAGTAAACTTCTGAAATACAAGTTTTCTTCATCTAGATCCTTAAAGAAGCAGGTCATCCAAGCAAGTCATTCATTTATTCATTGCACCTCTGGGAATTATTAAGCGTACCTGTTCTAGCTTAGGCTGGCACGGTGGCGTAGTGGTTAGCATGTCCGCCACACAGCAAGAAGGTCCTAGGTTCGAGTCCAAACCTCAGCGAGGGCGTTTCTTTGTGGAGTTCTCCCATGCTTGCATGGATTTCCTCCTGGTTTTCTCTCAAAGTCTGAACATTGGGGTAATTGGTTGTTCCAGATGGCCTCTAGGTGTGAGTGTGAGTGTGAATGGTTGCATGCATGCATCACTGTTGGGTTCCACTGGTTTAGATATAGCCATACTCACTCATTGATCATTTTCCCAGGAATGAAAAGAGACACTGGTATTTTATTTCCTTGTTATGCTTTCGACTAAAAAAGAAGAAGCTATTCTTTAGCAATATGATGCTGGTGTAATGTCAAGGAATTTACACCCAATCTTTTCTGACTACCTAAAACAAATCACCAAATTTCTGGGTCATCAATGACTAAATATTGACTTAACATCTGTTGAAAATAAGCTTTTAAATCCATTTTATTGGGATCAACTACCTGGCTTATTTCCTATTCATTTCATTTGTTTCCATTTCAGTACATTCATTCATTCATGTATTGAGATAGCTGAGATAGCAGGGAGGCTGAAGCCTATCTCAGCCAACACTGGGTGAAGGCAGGGTACACCTTGAATGGCTCAGCTCGCAAGGCCATTTCAGGGCAACACACAACTATTCACACTCACACCTAAAGGCAATTTGGAGCAGCCATTTAGCCTAATGTCTTTGGACTGTGGGAGGAAACCGGAGTACCCAGAGGAAACCCACGCAAGCATGGGGAAAACATGCAAACTCCACACTGGAACGTTTGAGCCCCTTATAGAGCCCAGGACCTGAACCCAGGACGATCTTGCTATGAGGTGTACTTGCTGACCACTACGTCACCACGCCCGCCGCCCCATTTCAATACATTTCCATCTTTTTGTTTGACACAGAAAAATGAAAATGAGTGCATTTAGCAATTTACATTTGATTTGTCAATATGCTACCTCACCCATCAGCACTCAGAAATCAAAAAATCAATATGTTATTTGCTTAAACATTAAATTAATCAAGTGAATGTTGAAAGAAGAAAAAAGGCTTATGCAGAGCAGGAGCAAGAAATGTTCAGTATTTATGTCCCGCCTCACAGTGGTTAATTGGTCTGATTGTGGGATGTCCCCAGTAATGGGCAGACTACTTACCGGTACACTTGGCAACCGGACTCAACGTCCCTCTGTCACAATATTTCCCTCTGTCATGATAGGTGACAAGTGTCTCACATGACCTACACACTGTGACAGTGCTTGATACTGGCAGGGGTCAGGGTAGATTTGGAGTCTGTGATTAAAATTGGAGCTATGCTGCTGTGAGGCGGTACATATCCACAGTACTTCTGTGCCTCTGCTGTCATGTTAATTTTCAACTGAGAGGGTAAAAAGGCTTAAAATCTGAATTTTTTTTCTGGGATTATCAAACAGTTTGGCTTCAGGCAATAACCGAGTGCATTTGGCTGCATTTGAATTCCAATCGAGACAGGATGCAGATGAACAGTTGAGGGTTAAGGATCTTGCTAGAGGACTCAACAGTGACAGCTTGGCATTGCTGCGATATTTAACTTACAACATTCCAATCCATAGCCCAAAACCTTAAACATTAAGCAATCGATTTCAGTAACAAGACATGAGTAATAACTTAGCGAATGGTTGGCTCAGCAAATCTCGATGGCAGGAGGCTGATAAGCTCGGCCCAGACTTCTCCGTCCCCATCCACAGATTCGAGCAAAGTTGGAAGCATACATTTTTAAAATATATGTGTACACGCAGGCGGCACAGTGGCGTAGTGGTTAGCACATCCCCCTCACAGCAAGAAGGTCCTGGGTTCGAATGTTGTGTTCAACGAGGGTACAAAAGTTAGTCTAATTGCCCCTAGGTGTGCGATGGACTGGCGAACCTTTCAGGGTCTACCCCACCTTTGTCCAGTGTCGGCTGACATAGGTTCTAGCTTCCCTGTGACCCTAGTAGGAGTAAGCAGTTTGGCAAATGAGTGATGAGATGAGATGTCTGTACGCTGTAGCATTACAATTTTCCTTCACTGGAACTAAAGCCCTGTCACCCAACAGGTATCAACAGAAACAGAACAGAAAACTGGGCAAATTCCTATGGCAGTTGTGGGTATGTCCTACGAAACTCAAAACCTTCGAAGGATTGGCATTCACAACCTGTACAACAATGCTGGTCAAGAGATGGCCACAGGCATACCGTTCTTCCATGCATTTACAGGTTGTGATGTGGTCTCAGCCTTTAGAAATAAAGGAAAGAAAACAGTTTGGCAGACATGGGACATTTTTCCAGAGGCCACTTCAGTTTTCTCCAAACTGAGCAAGTACCCACCAACCATCGAGGATGATGGCATGAAGATTCTGGGGAAGTTTGCGGTCCTCATGTATGACAGGTCAAGCACTGTTGACAGTGTGGATGAGGCCAGACTTGACCTGTTTGCCAGAAAGCAGAGACCATATGAAGCCATCCCTCCAACCAGAGCAGCTCTGCTTCAACACACCAAACATTCAGCATATCAGGGAGGCTGTGTATGGGCTCAGGCAATTCTGCGCCAGCCAGAAGAGAGTCCACCTGACTGGGGTTGGGAAAAGATTGGCGAAGAATGGAAAGTCTTCTGGACAGCCAACTCCCCTATTGCAAAGAATTGTGAACAGCTCATTAAATGTGGCTGCAAGTCTGGCTGCCGTGGCAGATGCAAATGCTACAGGCTTTATTTAGCTGCAAATGTGAGGTGTAATTATCCTCTTAAATGAGCACTTGTTTTCATTATTTTTGTCAATTAGTTATGTAGGCATAGATAAAAATTTCATGTCTCTATCTTTCTTAATTGCCGAGTTATCAAACAAAAATGTTTCACGGTGACCATTTTGTACGTTTTTATCACAGTGGTAATTTTGAAATCAGAAATCGATACAACTGGCGGCCATCTTGAAAATTGGTGGCCATATTGAAATTTTGCGTGGACACAAAGATTTTTCAAAAGAGAGGGTTGAAGTGAGCACTTGTGCCAAATGTCATGCTTTCATCACAAACTGAAGTATTTTTCTACTAATCTGCTGCACTACCAGGTCTGTTGTGCGATGCAGGACAGCACAGTGGCATACTGGTTAGCACGTCTGCCTCACAGAAAGAAGGTCCTGGGTTTGAATCCTGGGGTCGACGAGGGTGTTTCTGTGTGAAGTTTGCATGTTCTCCCTGTGCGTGCGTGGGTTTTTTCTGGGTACTCCGGTTTCCTCCCACAATCCAAAGGCATGCACATTAGGCTAATTGGCTGCTTCAAATTGGCCCTAGGTGTGACTGAGTGTGAATGGTTTTGTGTGTGTGTGTGTGTTGGCCCTTCGATGGACTGGCAAGCTGTTAAGTTCCAGAGTTGGCTGAAAGAGGCTCCAGCCTTCCCACAACCCTAGAAGGATAAATCAGTTTGGCGAATGAATGAATGAATGAATGTGGTGCGATGTTATACGTCATCCTGTGGCTGTGTTATGATAAATATACAAATTTCATGCGTTTTACACCATCTGATGCACTCATACAGTATGGAAGACCTCAAGTGGTCCACGTGTCCAATTATGTGTCCTCAACATTTGGCATGTGGCCAGAGAGAGAGAGAGAGAGAGAGATGTGTGTGTGTGTGTGTGTGTGTGTGTGTGTGATATTAAAGTTAAGACGATGACTCATACTGCAGTTTCCCTGAGACCCAAATCTTTCGCCCAAATCTCTCTCTCTCTCTCTCTCTCTCTCTCTCTCTCTCTTTCTCTCTCTCTCGCTGCTCTCTCTCCCTTCCACAGCCCCCTCTCTCACACACTTTTGCTTCATTTTCTTCTTTTCATCTGTCTGCCGTACAACGCTAAAAGGGAGTAAGTGACAATTTGCTGATTTTGAGATATAGAGCTAAAACGAACTTCTTCCTGACTCTCTGTGGTGAATAATAGGAACCCAAACTAAATGTGTAGTTTGAATGCAGAATAAATCAGATGTCTAAAAGACATAATAAGGAATCTCAAATTCCTCTGATCCGGGACGTTAATGTTGATTACTTCTTTCTTGCACTGTAAAAGATGCAACTTGTTTATTGAAAAACAACAGCAAAAGCAAGCAACTTAGTTGTGTGAACATATTATTAATGAATAGTCTTTTCAGCAGCCTAGTAAAATATATCACGATCCAGTAATTTAGGCGTGAATATTATAACGTAGGTCGCCAAATGGTGCCCAATAATGTGTTTTATTAAACAGGTGGCATCAAATTTATCAAAATGCTTGATGTGACTTTTCCAAAAATGTCAATTTGCACAAAATAGTTGAATTATATACATCTTAAGAAACAAATTACACACTTTTTAGAAGTTTATTATTAATATCCCACAAAAAAATAACAACGCAAAAATAACAAAACACCACCATAACATGAGATAAAGACAAATGATTAGTTTAATAGTCACAGTGTATCTTGTACACGTGTAAAAGTGCTAAATCATTTTTAAATTACTCAGAGTCAGGCAGATCTGGTGAACTGTCTCATACCGGCAGCTGTTCCCAAAACTGCCGTCGACTCACTGGGATCAAATTACAAATCTTCCCTGCTGTAAGCCATAACCATCACAATTATAACAAATAAAGGCTTGAAATATTTCACTTTGCAGGTAATGAGTTTATATAAAATATTAGTTTCACCTTGTAAGTTGAATTACTGCAATAATGAACTTTTGCAGGATATTGTAATTTTTGGAGTTTCGCCTGTATTAGCAGAGGTCAGTACAAAGTTATCAACACCTGTGAAAACATTGACAGTCAGGTGACCATGGGGCTACGGGGATCAAATCTGTTGCACAAATTGCCAATAATTAAAAAATAATTTATCATTGTTTTATTTTCACAGAATTTGCATCATTTGGACTTAAAATAGACAAATCTTTGTTCCTTGCTTCTATTTTGGTATTTGTTTTTGCTTCTCAAAAAATACTATAATACAACAGAACCCATTCATAAAGATGTAACTTACTTTTGTAATACGAACAAACTGTGTCACTTACTTCTTTTTTCAAATTTCATTCCGCACGGCTGGTTTTTATTTTCACACAAACACACTTTTAAAAGGTGTAAACAGCCACCCAGAGACCATTTATTGCAAAATCTCATTTTTGACCAAAACGTCTCTTACTTCCTTTTGGCGTTGTAGGGCAGCTGTCTTCTCCCACTCTTTCTCTTTCTTTCCTTCATTCCATCCTTCCTCCTTCTTTCCTTTCTTCTTCTCTCTCACTTTATCACTCTCTTTTCTTTCTCTTTCTGACCCCATCTCTCTGTTTTTGTCAGTTTGTCTCTCTCCTCTTTTTATTTCACTCTTTTCTCCCCGTGTCTCCTTCTCTTCTCTCTTTCTCCATCTTTCTCCTTCTCCCACCCTTTCTCTTCTTGTCTATCTCTTTCTTTCCTTCTTTGCTCTCTTCACTTTCTTGCTCCCTTTTCTTTCTCGTTCTCACTCTATCTCTCTCTCTCGCTCTCTCTCTTTCTGTTTTTGTCTGTCTTTCTCTCTCTCCTCTTATAATTTCCCTCTTTTCTGCCTGTGTCTCCTACTCTTCTCTCTTTCTTCGTCTCTCTCCTTCTCCCACCCTTTCTCTTCTGGTCAGTCTTTCTGTCTTTTATTCTTCCTTCTTTGCTCTCTTCACTTTCTCACTCCCTTTTCTTTCTTCTCACCCCATCTCTCTCTCTCTCTCTCTCTCTCTCTCTCTCTCTTTCTCTCTCTCTCTCTCTTTCGCTCTGTCTCTCTCCTCTTTTTCTTCTTCTCTTTTATCCCAGTGTCTCCCATTCTTCTCTTTCTTCATCTCTCTCCCTTTCCCACCCTTTCTCTTCTTGTCTATCTCTTTCGTTCCTTCTTTTCTCTCTTCACTTTCTCACTCCCTTTTCTTTCTTTCTCGTCCCATTTCACTCTGTCTGTCTGTTTCCTTTTTTCTTTCCCTCATTTCTCCCTGTGTCTCCTTCTCTTCTCTCTTTTCTCCCTTTTTTTCTCTCTGCTGCTCTTCTCTGTCTCTCAACTCCATTCCGTTTAATCCTCTTCCCTCCTTTTCTCCCAATCTCGGTCAACCATTTACACAGTACTTCTCTCTTTCCTTCTCTCTCTTTCACTGTTTTATCACTCACTCACTCTCTACCTTCCTCTCTCCTCCCATCTTCTTCCTCATCACTTTCCACTGTTTCTCTGCTCTTCTCTCTTTCTCATTTTTTTCATCTGGATTATTGATTCATCCTGTTTTTCTTTCCCTCTCTCTCTACTACTGTCGCCAGCACACACACATGCAACTATCTGCACTCACACTTGGGGGCAACAGCCAGTTAGCCTAAGGTGTTATCTTTGGACTGTGGGAGGAAACCAGAGTACCCGGAGAAGACCCCCGCAAGCACAGGGAGAACATGCAAACTCCACACAGCAAACAGCTTTGTTGGGCCCGGGACTCAAACCCAGGACCTTCTTGCTGTGAGACAGACATGCTAACCACTACGCTACAATGCCGCCCACTTTGATGATGTGTCCATTTAAATTCTTTCAAAGCCATGATTGACAGTTTTTTGACCGTCCTGACCAAGACACTTAATATGATCGATTGCTGAATCTGTCATAATGACCATCGTGAAAATAATATATTTTTATATCATGTGGTCTGATTATTGTCTGTCTATCCGTCTCTCTATCAATCTCTCTATCAATCCCTCTATCAGTCTCTCTAACAATCACTGTGGTTATTCCTATACAAACACACCTACACACACACATTCCATTCACACACACGCACAAATCTTTGCTTATCACACTCGTACACACCTTTAATTATCACAGTGCGGAACTTTCCTCAACTCAAATCCCAGTTAGTGATTAACCAGACAGCCCATAATCATGCACACACACACACACACACACACACACACACACACACACACACACACACACACACACACACACACACAC
>JBCNYH010000005.1:5586203-5600115 GCA_039654325.1 Tandanus tandanus
GAAGGAAACTCATTTCAGCCGCTTGTATTCGCGATCTCGTTCTTTCGGTCACTACCCAAAGCTCGTGACCATAGGTCTATAAACAAGAGTTTGAATATAGCTTGAAACCGTGCGACAAATAAAAGTCTATTGAGAATAAGATGCTTACTCCACATGCTTCAGTATGTTTTCACTCACTGTTGAAAGACTAAAGTGATGAAACACACGAGAGCTCTTCAGCCATAATGGAGTATTAATCAGCAATGATTCCTGCATGCACAGGAGGCTGTTATTTCTCACTCTTTTCATTCTGAAGATATTCAGTAAGATGAGCAAATCCTTTATTAGGGGTCGCAGGGAGGCTGGAGCCTATCTCAGCCGACACTGGGTGAAGGCAGGATGCACTCTGATCAGCTCGCCAGACCATCACAGGACAACACAAACAACTATTCACACTCACACTCTGCCTACTGTGCATGTCTTTCGACTGTAGGAGGAAACCGAAGTACCCTGAGAAAACCCTCACAAGCACAGGGAGAACATGCAAACTCCACAGCGAAGCACCTCTTGCTGTGAGGCAGACCGGCTAACCACTATAGCGCCATGCCACCCAATTTGAGAAACTTTAGAATTTTTTTTTTAGACAGGCTAAATCACCATTAGTTTAAGATATCTGCATCAGTGAACAAAGTGTGGCCTCAAGTGTGGAAGCATCACCAGGTCCACCTCGACTACACAGAACAAACCTACAACTAGCTCAAAAAAGTTTTACGAAAGGAAGTATTTCACACTTTTTCCTTTCTCATGACCATTATTTCAATACATCTGACACTAGAAATGGTTCTGTACATCATTGATGAACTGCTATCAATGCCCCTACACTTTTTTTGCAGAAATATCCATCCATACATCATCTATACACATTATCCATCAGGGTCGCAGGGAAGCTGTAGTCAATTCTAGCTAATTTCAGGCGAGAGGCTGCGTCGCACCCTGAACAGGTCGCCAGTCTCTTGCAGGGCTAGCACAGACACAAACAACAATTTACACTCACATTTACACCTATGGATAACTTATAGTAGCCAGTTGAGCTAATATGCATATATTTAGACTGTGGGAGGAAACCGGAGTACCCCAGAGGAAACCCACATAAACATAGACACCTTCTTGCTATAAAATGACAGTGTAAATCCCTGAACCACTAAGGGCAGTAGTGGCTCAGTGGTTAAGGCTCTGGGTTACTGATCAGAAGGTTGGTGGTTCAAGCCCCAGTACCACCAAGTTGCCACTGTTGGGTCCTTGAGCAAGGCTCTTTACCCTCAATTGCTCAGTTATACAAATGACACATAAATGTAAGTCACTCTGGATAAGGGTGTCTGCCAAATGCCATAAATGAGGTATTTTAGACTAACCCAATTTGGCAACCCTGTAAGCAAGGGCCAGAGCAAATTGTACATTAGATGCAATAATATGCATGTATGTATATTAATCCTTATACCTGTCAAACACCACTATTTTTTTATTATCTGCTGATCAATCAAAACAGGTAATGAGAGTTTTAACCACATTTAAATTGTAATAAGTTCAGTTTTAAATTAAGACTTTATAAAGATGAGGGCTGATAATTGTGCCTATGAAGTAAAATTAAAATGATATTGTGCCTACGTTAAATTATATTAAGTCCTGTCACACTCCAGAGGCATCGATGATCTCTTCCTTCCAAGCTTTATTTTTATCATAATAATATCTCTATACACATTTAACGAGAGGTCCTATGCCAGGAATACATTTTAAATAGAATAAAAAATGAAACTAGTACACACACATGGGTAACATGGTGGCATAGTGGTTAGCATGTCCACCTCACTTCAAGAAGGTCCTGGGTTCGATGAGGGCGTTTCTGTGTGAAGTTTGAATGCTCTCCCCATGCTTGCATGGGTTTCCTCTGGGTACTCCGGTTTCCTCCGACAGTTTAATGACACGCACTTTAGGGTAATTGGCTTCTCCATGTTGCCCTTAGGGGTGAGTGAAGTATGGTTGTGTGTGTGTGTGTGTGTGTGTGTGTGTGTGTGTGTGTGTGTGTGTGTGTGTGTGTGTGTGTGTGGCCCAATGATGGACTTGTGAACTGTTGAGGGTGTATCTCATCATCACCCAAAGTTGGCTGAGATAGGCTCCAGCCACCCTGTGACCTTAGTAGGAGTAAGCAGTTTGGAATGAATGAAAGTTTAACCTTGCAGCATTCATTTCAATTTGTTGGTGTCCTAACACAGACCCAACTTTTAAACACAGTCCTGGGGAGGCTGAAGCCTATCACAGACGACCCTGGACAACAGTAGGGTACACCCTAAACAGCTTGCCAGTCCATGGCAGGGCCAGCACACACAGAACCGTTCACACTCACACCTAGGCGCAATTTGGAACAGCCAATTAGCCTAATGTGCATGTTTTTTTTTACTGTGGAGGAAAACCAGAGTACCCGGAGGAAACCCAAGCAAGCATTTGAAAAACATGGATACTCCACACAGAAGTGCCCTTGCCGAGCCCAGGATTTGAACCTAGGACCTTCTTGTCTTGAGGCAGATGTGCAAATTACTACACTAAAAACATGAAATTGTGAAATGGTAGTAACAGATATGACACAAACACCAAGCTTTAGCCAGCAAGCTAACTATTACATTTATATTCACTATTATTCATATTCACAAACACAAGTACAGTAGAGTCATTCAGCATCAGCCATGAGCCTCCACCAAAGCTATAAAGAGGGTTAAAGGTTAATGTTCAAGAGTGACAGCTTGAGAGTACAGGGGCTTTAACTTATGATCTTCTGATCAGTAGCCTGGAACATTACTACTGAGCCACCACTGTCCCTGAACATCATACGTTTCACTGCCTAGACTGTTTTATGTTCTAGGCTGAAAGTATGAATTACTGATGAGTATATGAACTTGGGTAGGAAAAAAAAAAAGATTTCCTGCGGCCCAAAGAATTTTTTTTTGGAGACATGGCATTTTAGCCGTTAGCACTGTGAATGTGCTACATATCTATTATTTACAGGTCCATGTCTATGTTCCCCAGTACTTATGTTCCCCAGTGCCTATGTTCCCCAATACCTATGTTCCTTAACCCTAACCCTAACCCCATAGGGACTGGGGAACATTGGGAGTGGGGAACATGGGGCTGATCCCATTATTAACAGCTGTCATCATTTTTTCTTCATTCATTCGTTTTCTAAGCCGCTTAATCCTAATTAGGGTCGCGGGGAGGCTGGTGCCCATCTCAGCCACCACTGGGCGAGGGTGGGGTACACCCTGGACAGCTCGCCAGGCCATCGCAGGGCCAACATACACACAACCATTCACACTCACGCTCATGGAGACCATGCAAACTCCACACAAGAATATCCTCACCGAGCCCAAGACTTGAACCCAGGACCTTCTTGCTGGGAGGTGGGCGTGCTAACCACTACACCACCATGCCGCCCCTTTCTTTTACAGTATGCTCTACTGATTTCCATAAGCACAAACAAGTAATCAGAGCTTTCTTCTCTCGTGTGCTGCTCCCCCATTGTGCTGTTGTATTTCTAATCCAGACAGTACAAGCGTCTCATTTCCAAGTTGCAAAGAGCAAAGCTGCCTTATTTTGAAGCCTGAAATTATACCGATTACAGCAGTAATTTTCATGTGGCTCAAGCAGGCTGAATAAATATAATCAGAGCTGAAGTTTTCCTGAAGTAAGCCCTTCACTTCTGAAGGAGGTGAATGTCATGAAGGATGTAAATTAACCATGAAAGTGACAGTAATCAGGAGAAACTCTTCATGAGCTTATAAAGTCTTTGGGACTCTTTTGTAAAGCATTTTGTTAAATAACTTTTCAATTAGACAGAAGTGCAGATCCACAGTGTTCATGGGGATTTAACGTTTTGTTTAAATGAGCAGTTTTAGGGTCGGTGTAGTGGTGTAGTGTTTAGCATGTTCGCCTCACAACTGGGTTTTAACCCTGGGCTCATCGAGGGCATTTTTTTGTGGGGTTTGCATGTTCATGGGATTCATCTGGGGACTCTGGTTTCCTTCTATAGTCCAAAGACATGCAAACCCCACACAGAAACCTGTTCTAAATTGCGTCTAGGTTTGAGTGTGAAAGGTTGTGTGTGTGTTGGCCATGCAATTGACCCCAGAGTCGGCTCAGATAGGCTCCAGCCTCCTTGCAACCCTAGTAGATCCTAGTCGGCAAATGAATGAATGAATGAGCATTTTTGGTGCCTCACCCATTCACTAATATGTCTTGATGTATTTTTGGATTGGTTTATGTCCCAGAGAGCTCTCATTCATGCACTACTTTCTGGTTTAACTGTTTATGTATGCTGTCATAGCTGGAGAATCTACTTCCAGTCCCATTGTAATGTACCATTGTAGGGGAAGAGCATAGTCTAGTCTGTCAACCTGTCAAGCTCTACATGTACTCCTGCTTTCTGATGTGATGTCAATGCCAGGTTTTAACACCCTTCAACTGTTGGAGCTCCTCTAACCCTCTTATGCTTCATAACTTTTGAACTTCCACATTTTTCCCTCACTTTCTGCTGCTGTGGATGGTACCACATAAATAATGGTGTGCTCTTACCCAAAACATTGCTTCAGTGTAAACTGTAGTTTCACCAGGACACTGAAATGTGTACCATTTAAGAACTGCTTCTGTAATCATAACGACTGTCCTGTTTGACTCTACTTTTTTACACCGTAATGATTCATAATCCCACTATTCAATGCCACCCAGGTGAGAGATTGTGCTCGGAGTATTGTGGTGTTGACTCAGTTATTAAGGCTCTGGGTTACTGCTCAGGAGGGTATAGTAATTACATCCCATGGAAATTGTTAATTTTTTTATGCCCCACCAAATAATGTTGATCAGGGAATATGGTGTTGTCCTGTTCTGTCATTCCATCGTAATGATTTTTCCCTGTGACGTTGACCTCCATCATAGAAAATGATTGTCTCAAGCATATCTCCTGAAGTATAACACTTATGAATACCAAACTTGTTGCGTGAATACATCTTGGGATGGCAGAGTGTCGCATAACTGTTTCGTGTTCCTGTGACCTTGATCTCCGATATTGCAAAATGCTTGACCAGAGCATATATGCTGATATATCATCTATGAATACCAAACTTAGTGTGTGAATATATCTGGGGATGGCAGTCTATCTCCTGCCTGTTTCATGTCCCTGTGATATTGACCACCAACAGGGAAAATGCTTGTCTGGAGCACATCTCCTGATGTGTAACACCTATGAATACTGAAACTTTGAATTATGAGAGAACCGTCCTGATGGGCAGTCAGAGGGGTTTGGGTGGCGTTGATCTTTGGAAAAGTGATTTGGCCTGATCAATAATTTTTTCAAGTTCAAGTTCAAGAAGGTTTATTGTCATTTCAACCACATATAGCTGACGCAGTACATAGTGAAACGAAACAACGTTTCTCCAGGACCAGGTGCTACATAAGCATACAACAAAGATCAAATTCGAAAAAAAACAAAAACAAAACAAAACACAGAGCTAGGACCAAGGTTTTTGTCCTAGCCACATAAAGTTCAAAGTGTGCAACTATCTGCAACAGTGCAAAGACAATACAGTGCAAAATCAGTACAAAAATAAAAGACAACACAAGAAGGAGACACTTAGCGCTGAAAGAAAGAAAAAAGATGAGATGGAATAAAAAAAATGAAATGATGTACAGAGTAGCAGCGGTTGAGGTAGTGAAAATAGAATATAGGCATAATTATAAATATAAACATAGCAGCGTAATGAAATAATGACAGGGTTGAGGTAGTGCAATAAAGAGTGAACAATGTGTGTGTGAGAGAGAGAGAGAGAGAGTATGTGTGTGTGTGTGAGAGAGGGACAGAGAGTCCCTTTTTAAAGGTTTGCTGGGTTTTATTCTAAATTAATACAGTGGTAGTATATAACCATTCTATTCCAATTTTTGAATGATAGTTGCCCTTATCTTCAGTTTATGGCTAAGGAATCTGTGTACCCTTTTGAGGTATAACGGTGATATTCTCCAACAAATAACATTTCCATTAAACAAACAAAAAAACAGTCACATGGTCCATAAAAATTGAATCACATGTTCTAGATTAAGTGCCATTGAGTAGAACATCCTGCAGGTGGAACTTGTCTTATTTAAACCTAACATTCAGGGTATGGTGTTCTTTTTGCTATTGGGTTTCAACATACCAAGATACTAAGAGCTCTCTAAGGCCTTTAGAACAAGATTGTGGATGTCTGAGTTTGGCAGTGGATATATATATATATATAATTGCACTATAAGGCAGCACAATGGTTGGTGGTTAGCACTGTTACCGCACAGCAAGAAGGTTCTGGGTTAGCCTCTTGCAGCTGACCAGAGAATTTCTCTGTGGCATTAATATGCTGTACCCATGCTAGTGTGGATTTCCTCTGGGTACTCTTGTTTCCTCCGACAGTCAAAAGAAATGCACATTAAGTCACTGGCTACTCTAAGTTGCCCATAGGTGCAAAAAGGTAGCACATGCAAGAAAACCCTCAAGCATCTTGCAGTTGAAGGAAGAAGAGTCTAAGGAAAAAAAGACTGGGGGACAATTCTGCCAAAAGACACCTACAAGAATGTTACCTTAAATTTTTTGTTGAATAAAAGGTTGAGAAAGCTCATTCCCCTTATGGTTTTGTTCCAGTATATCACATTTATCTGTAGGCACCGTATTCAAGAGGGTGGAATATCTGCTGTTTCAAAAAATCAACAAGATTTAGACATTTTTTTTTCACATGAATCAGGGCTTCCTGAGTCTTGTTCCGCTCTGGGTGTTTTTCCTTACCAAGCCTTGTGACAGTGTCAGTCAGTGAAGTGCTATGCAAATAAATTTGATTACAAATGAAGGCAAAAGAATGAGTGAGAAGGAGAAACAAGCTCTAGGTCATCGGACTCGGTCGATTTCTCGCCGTGAGAATGCTGACCTGTGCTGTAACCTGAGACTCTCAGGTAAAGTTCAAGGCGTGTTCTTTCATTCATTCGGGAGGGAAATAACATACTGTTTGCCTTGAAAAGGACTGTTTCAGCAGACTTTCCAAGAGGGTATGACCTTGTTTACTTAATATATGCGTAATGTCTTCTTTGTTTTTTGACCTTTCAACTGTATAGACTATTAAAATGCTAAAACAGTTTTTAAAGTTAAGTCTCATGCTGCCCCTGTTCTACCACATCCCAAAGATGTTCTACTGGATTAAGATTGGTGGACTGGGAAGGCCAATAAAGAACTTTGAACTCACTGACATGACCATGAAACCAGTTTGAGATGACTTTTGCTTTGTGTCTTAACGCTTTATCATTTTTGAAGTAGCCAGTAAATGATGGACAGATTGTTGCCATGAAGGGAAGTAGTGGTCAGCAACAATGCTCAAATAAGCTGTGGTGTCCAAGCAATGATTGATTGGGATAAGTGACCCAACATGTGCCAAGAAATAAAATTCTCCACACCATTACACCACCCCCACCAGCCTGGACTGTTGAGGCAAGGCAGGTTTAGTCAATGGATTCATAGGGGTGGTGCCAAATTCTGGCCTGACCATCTGTGTGCCTTGGCAGAAATCAAGATTCATCACACTTTTCCAGTCTTTAACTGTCCTGTTTTCCAGTCTCAGCTTTCTTGTCTTGGCTACCTTCTGCTACTGTAGAGCATCCGCCCAAAGGGTTGATCATTTCATCAATTCTGAGAAGCTTTACTGCTCAAAACAATTGAATAGTCTGGTTATCTGAGCTACTGTAGCCTTTCTGTCAGTTCAAATCAATAAGGTTAATTTCCATTGACTTCTTTTGGCAGAACTGCCACTAACTGCTATTTTTCTCTATTGCATCAAAGCCTAAAGACTCTTGTTTTTTCCTTATTTTGATGCTTGGTGTCAATCTCACCTGAAGCTCTTGGTCTCTGCATACATGATTATATGCATTGCATCGCTGCCTCCATATGAATAGCTGATTTGATAATTGCATGAATAAATATGTCTATAGGTGTTCCCAAGTGAGCGTTCAATGAGTATGCATTGTCTCTGGTCACTAAAAGATAAATAGAAGGGATGGATGGATGGATAGATGGGTAGACCCAACAGGATTAAGAGGTTCTGTGTATAGATGGATGGATGGATGGATGGATGGATGGATGGATGGATGGATGGATGAATGTCAGCTAACATCTGAATCACCATAGGCCTGTAAAACAATCCCTGACCTACAACTATTTACATATTGATTAAGATCATGAAGATACAGAAGATCTGTTTTCTTTCTTGCAGACACACTAAACATGCCCAGAGTTCCAATTAGAGATCAGACATTTTAGTATTCTTGATCAATACCTGACCCTTATATAGAACGGCTATAGCTGAACACTGGAAACCACTATCCCATAGGATTATGGGGGTTTTTTTGGGTTGCAGCAGCAAATCAGGAAAGAATGAAGAAATCAGCTCTTTATACCCTTGTCATGTAACCACTGGAGCCATCAAGTCTGGGGCAGAGAGTTGATAGATTGGCCGGATTTCCCTCCAGCACACTTATAATCACATTAGATTGGGAAGAAAGTGCTTTAGGCTGGTAGATGGATTGACAGAGTTATAGTTCAGGCAGATTTATAGACTCCTGCTATCCTGGAGGCATTGCCGTGATGCCTAAGGTGTAACTCGTGAAGAGAGGCAGGTGAGATTTTTTAATTTTCTTCATTACATAATATATTCCTACTTACATAATTTTAGATTTAAAATAACATCACATAAATGTCTTTGTAACTGTTATTTGCATTAAACAATCTTAAAGTTCCCAACTAGGCAAATTATCAAGGACTGCTGATTGCATTCAAATTCACTCTAAGTTTTGTACAAGGTCAAGTGTCAAGACAAAAGACAAGAGTTATGCAAATTACTATTTGCAAGATTGCAAGCAGCTTGGGTAGCAAAAGTCCCAGAACTGATATCTATCTTTTACATGAGAGTCTGGTAACTGCCCAGTGAGATCAATGATCAACTACAGCTATTGATGCTGTTACATCATGGCACCCTGGGTAGCGTTGCTGCCTTAGAGCTCCACGGTCCCCAGTTGGATCCCGAGTTTGCGTTGTTCTCTGTGTGGGGTTTCGCTCTTCTCCCGCTGTCTATTAAGCTGGTAAAACTTAACTGCACTCAGATATAAAAGTCTGTCTTGTCAAATTTAACATAAAGCAGACATATTTGATATTAATCTCCACAAAAGAGGTTATGTGTTCATTGGTGTGGATTTAATTGGGGTTCTGTCCTTCCTGTCCACAATTTTTCATTCAATCATTTGCCATCCTAGTATGGTCACATGGAGGCCCTGAGCCTATCTCAGCCAACTCTGAGAGAAGGCCGGGAACACCCTGAACAGCTTGCCAATCTATTGCAGGGCCAACACACACAACTATTACCACTCACACTCACACCTAGAGGCAATTTTGAACAGCCAGTTAGTCTAATGTGCATGTCTTTGGACTGTAGGAGGAAACTGGAGTACCTAGAGGAAACCCATGTAAACATGGGGAGACCATGCACACTCCACGCAGAAATCGCCAAGCCCGGGACTTAAGCACAGTACCCTCTTGCTGTGAGGCGGTGTGCTGCTAAAGTAATTTGGTGAGCAGTACATATCCTCCCACCCAATTTTTAATGATTTGGTAGCTCAGGTTTAATCCTGTGGCTTATCATAATAATACATGAGATTCTGCCTCCAAAGCCGCCCTCTGAAATTCCTGTAGAATTTTAAATATTTTCTTTGGAGATCTCTAGTTGTCAAGAGAAAGTGGGGTTGTTGTTTTTTTATTTATTTATTTTTATTTGGTAAAAGTCAGGCTTTTACCAAATTAAATGTTTAAAACCTTATTATTAAAGTCTCTATTGACCTCGACAGCATAGGTTGTATTATATATAGTTGGTAAATTAAGTAAATTATTTAAGAGGCAGCACTGAAGTGTGTGTGTGTGTGTGTGTGTGTGTGTGTGTGTGTGTGTGTGTGTGTGTGTGTGTGGTTTGAGACCCGGTTCAGAGAAGCTAACAGCTTACATTAAGCTTTCTGTTCCTATAAAAAGATTTGTGAATTGTATATTTTAAGCCGCAGCAGCAGCAGTGGGACAGTGTGTGTTAACAGTAAGTTAAGTGTGTGAGGTTTGTGGCTTTGAGTCTCAGATGGCTTGTTGGTGCTGAATGCTGAGGGGCCGTGAGTGCTTTATTTAATAGCTGAGTCTGTAGTCTCAGTTGTGGGATGTATAAGTGCTCTAAGAGATGCTTCTGTTTCTGAAGGAGGCCCCAGTGGTTCAGTGGTGTGAAATTAGGCTCCGTATCTGTCAGTGAAGTATGTATGGGTAAAATGTGTGATGTTCGGAGAAAACGTATCAGATGTCATGGCTGCTGAATAATGGGAAACAACAAAAATGAGTTCATCTATCAGTTTTGATTGGTTTTAACATATTCGGACATCACTGTATTAGGAGATCATATAGGCAAGAGAGCTGGTGACTCAGTGGCTCAGTGCTAAGCAGTGTCGCTTCACAGCAAGAGGGTTCTGGGTTCAAGTCTCGCTGCTGAGAATGAATTTCCATGTCCTTCGTATGCTTGTGTGGTTTCCTTTGGGTGCTCTGGTGGATTGAGGATGGAATTGAGGATGGATGTTTGGATAGATGGATTTGGATATAGACCTCGGGAGACTATTGATTGGGGTTGCACAGAGGCGTAGTGGTTAACACGTCCACCTCAAAGCAAGCAGGTCCTTGGGTTCATTTCCCATGCTCGGCGAGGACGTTTCTGTGTGGAGTTTGCATGTTCTCCCCATGCTTACATAGGTTTCCTCTGGGTATTCTGGTTTTCTCCCACAGTCCAAAGACATGCACAGTAGGCTAATTGACTGTTTCAAAGTGCCCCCAAGTGTTAGCGTGAATGGTTGTATGTGTGTGTGTGTGTGTGTGTGTGTGTGTGTGTGTGTGTGTGTGTGTGTGTGTGCCCTACGATAGACTGACGAGCTGTTCAAGGCATACCTCATCTTCGCCCAGATTCAGCTGTGCTAGCGTCCAGTCTCCCCAGCCTAATACCTAATAGGATTTAGCAATTATTGATTGGTTTGGTTGATAAATAATATGGGGGCTAAAAGTAGTCTTTAGCCTGTTGAGTCACATGGACATGAATCTATACAAGACAGTGGAGGAGATAGCGAAATATTTCCCATAGTTGCTGATGAGCTGAATTCACAATATAAGACAGGATGTAGCTAATCTCTCTGCAGCTTTAAAGAAGATCACCATCAAGGCCCTGGAAGAAATACATCACAAAATTCTCTACCTTTAAGCACAAGAATAGACAAAATCGAGAAAGAGTGGCAGACTAATCCGCTAGCTAGCAAGGCTGGTCTGGCGAAATCATCATATGAGCATACTCAGATGATTTGCACAGAGAGACTGTCATTTTGGTGGAATTCCAAAGGACAGAGAAGTTAGTAGAAACGTTTTGATCACAGAATTGCTGGATATGGATCAAAAGAGTATACAGTCAGTCAGCAGTACAGAGTTTCAGCCAGACCATCGCAGGGCAACACACACAAACATTCACACACACTCACACCTAGGGGCAATTTGGAACAGCCAGTTAGCCTAATGTGCATGTCTTTGAATGGTCAGAGGAAACCGGAGTACCCACGCAAACATGGGGAGAAAGTGCAAACTCTGCATCGAAATACCTGGACCCAGGACTTGAACCCAGGATCTTCTTGCTGTGAGGCAAACATGCTAACCACTAGGCCACCCAATGTAAGAACTTCTGAGTTAAAAAGTAAAATTAAAGATGCTGACGCGACAAATGTGACACAGCAGCCTGATAGAACCGACACGTTTAAATTATAAATATGACAATGCGATATGTTATCCCAGAAGGTTGAGTTTAATTAATTTAAGGCAAAATAAGTGAGTCAGATGATAGAACAGGAGTGCTATGTACCAGATACATAAATCAGAGATAAATTAGACAGTGTCTAGTGTTCCTGCTACAAGGTCCCCAACTAAGTGATTGCAAGAGTAAATATCAATATCGCTTTTAAAGAATCCTACATTGATCTCTATAGTTCAGCATCTACCTCTTCTGATGAGGAAATTTGTACTTTTTTAGAGTCGTTGACTGAGGAGCAAAAAGATTTTATTGATTCAGACATAAAAATGGAGGAACTTGCGGAGATAATTAAAGCTTTGCCTGTAGGCAGAATTTTTTTTTTTTTATCTGTGCATCAGAGCTAGTGTCATCTCTGTTAGCGGTATAAAAGTGGAGGCATTAGTGAGGCAGACAGTGATTATCCTTGCACTAAAGGCTAAAGCCCCAAATTCTTTCATTCAGAAGGCTGTTAAAATAAATTCCAAGATTGTAGCAACTGCTTAAAGAAGGTAACTGGCTACACGGGTGGAATGTCCCAGGCTGGAAACACACTCAAGCTTGAATCTCATCATTTCTCATTCATTCCTATAGGAATTTATTTATTTGCTTTTTGTATATACTCATAATACAGTACATCATCACAGACTGTGAAGGTCATGTGACACACAGTTGGGACATTGTGACAAAGAAACAAAGGGATACAGAGGCTGGCCCCTGAGTGGAGCACTGCTGGGTGGTCTGCCCATTACATGGGATATTTACTTGCATTTACTTTTCGACTTACCAGAGTGAAGTACCTTCAGTCCTTAGGTCGAGCAGGAATGGTGAATTGTGCATGCATGGCCACCCACCTGAGGTCAGGCCCCCTGCCATATGTGGTAAAGAATTCTAGAGCATCTCTTTCAATTTGCTCTGATAAAGAAACACTCTTCATAGTTAATTAAAAATACTGTCGCTGTGAAAGTGTTAAGGCACACAAGTCTTGAAGTCTCCCTTTCATTCGTTTTATCAGTTGAATCAATGAAATATGTTGAACTACAAAATCCATTTCCTGTCATACATAGCAAATACAGCAAATAATGTCTTCGAGGTGTACGTCCATCAGCCTGTCCTGAATCCATGAAACTTTCAGCTTACCTGCAGGTGTGACTCACATTGCCAAGGCCCTAATTGTCCACAGGCTGCCTGCAGGTACAGCAGAAGGTGCTTCTTTCAGAAATTATACAATCAGCTCTTGCTTCAGCCTGGGATATAAACGCTGAGGCAATGGTGCTGAAATATATAATTAAAGATTTTTAAGAAGAATATTCTTTTCTTTTCACTGCATGTGCTTAACTATTATATAAAGTGCTCATGACTTACCGAAGTCTACACCTGTGTGTCTCACCAACCCAGTGGGGCATCTGCAAATGTGATTTTTATTCTCCTTTTTAATAAACCAAGCAGTGAGTCAATGGTATTTCGCTTACATTCAGTCAATGAAAAAAGACTTATTTGTAAGTCTCATAGGCTTAGCGCCTTCATCCCACAGTAACATCCCTTATAGCTTGGCACAATAAAACTAAACTAAACCCCAGTCAATGGAAGTGAATTAGGGAGCAAGTTTGTGGCTCTGAGATAAATGGCTTCCCTCTGCAGCCTTTGATTACAAGATCAGGTCATGGTCAGTGCATGTTTTTAAATTTGTTGTGCCTCTCCTTATTCAAGATAAAGTGTTTCTTTCTTTCTTTTTTTTCCAGAGGAGGCAGTGAGTGTTATGCTTAAAATATTTATTACAAATCACATACCATAAGCAAGAATTCATCACTATCAGCCTATTGTATCTTACATCAGCTAATTGAATGTATTGTTGAAAACACAGCGGTATCAAATAAAAGGCCTCATATTGAATGACATGATGTGCCATATCTTGACAGACAGACAGATAGACAGATAGATAGATAGATAGATAGATAGATAGATAGATAGATAGATAGATAGATAGATAG
>JBCNYH010000005.1:5612123-5626238 GCA_039654325.1 Tandanus tandanus
AGTGCACATGGCACCAGGACACCCTAGGCCGCAGTTCAATGATCGACTTTGTAGTCGTGTCATCGGACTTGCGGCCGAATGTTCTGGACACTCGGGTGAAGAGAGGAGCTGAGCTGTCAACCGATCACCACCTGGTGGTGAGCTGGCTCAGACGGCGGGGGGGCTGCCCTCCAGACATGGGAGACCCAAGCGTGTAGTTAGGGTCCCCTGGGAACGTTTGGCGGAGTCTCCTGACAGAAGGGCCTTCAACTCTGACCTCCAGCAAAGAGCTACAACCACATCCCAATGGATGCCGGGGACATAGAGTCCGAATGGGCCATGTTCCATGTCTCCATTATTGAGGCGACAGCCCGGAGCTGTGGCTGGAAGGTCATTTGTGCCTGTTGTGGGGGCAACCCCCGAACCAGGTGTTGGACACCTGCGGTGAGGGGAGCTGTCAAGCTGAAGAAGGAGGTCTATCAGGTCCTTTTGGCCTGTAGGACTCCCGAGGCAGCGGACGGGTACTGGCAGGCCAAACGTGCTGCAGCCTGGGCTGTCGACGATGCAAATACTATCAGTTGGCCTTGAAAAGGTTCTGGACCAACCAGCTCTACACAATCTACAGGATCCTGGAGGGGGCATGGGAGTTTGCCCAACCTGTCCACATGTGCTTTGTAGACTTTGAGAAGGCTTTCGACTGTGTTCCTCGGGCTGTCTTGTGGGGTGTGCTCCGGGAATATGGTATACCAGACCTGTTACTATGTGCTGTTTGGTCTCTGTATTGCCGGGCCAGAGCTTCCATCAGACTGAGAAACAGATCCAGAGTCGCCAGTTTGAGGACTTATTGCGAGATTTTGGGGGCAGGGTTTAGTTAAAATATGATTAAGCTAGTTAAAGTTGAGTAGCTGGAATCCAAAATACTGGATCTAGTAACAGCATATCATTAGGAGAAGAGACAGTTCAGCAAGCTAAAAGGCAAGTTGACTTTTTATTTTTTTTTAAAGAAATCACCCTTACAGTCTGAATAACATGTTATAATAGAAAACACAGATTTTGAGGTGATTTTAATAATCTCTGTATGTGTACACTCACTCACTAATCTGCCAAGTCACTTAACCCTACTAGGGTCGCAGGGATACTGGAGTCTATCTCAGCCAACACTGAGTGAAGGTAGGGTACACCCTGAACAGCTCGCCAAACCATCACAGGGCCAACACAAACAAAACCACTCACACTTACACCTAGGGGCAATCTGGAACAGCAAGATAGTTTAATGTGCATGCTTTGGTGTGTGGGAGGAAACCAAAGTAGCCAGAGAAAACCTAGACAACCACAAGGAGAACATGCACCCATAAACCCAGGACCTTCTTTATTTCTTAAGTGTATTCCTTCTATATAGATAAAGGTCCTGAGTCGATTTTCTGTAGAACAGTGCTCAATACATCGAAGTAGAATGAAATATATGGTGTGTGAGAAAAAATAAATCCCCTGATGTGTGGGCAACCACGAAACAGGCTTGTCGGGATGAAAAAGTAGTCTTTTTATTTTTTCTCACACACCATACATACATACATACATATATATATATATATATATATATATATATATGTGTGTGTGTGTGTGTGTGTGTGTGTGTGTGTAATACATTACCCTTTATTTTACTATAGTAATTTATGAATGGACTTTAAAATTTATTTTATATATTGTAAAAAAAAATTTAAAATATATTTAAAAAATAAAATAATAATAATAATCATAAAATATTAAAAACGTGCTTTATATAGCATTTCAGGGGCTGTAATTTACCTTTTATTATACCAAAATAATTTATTAATAATAATGATAATGATGATGATGATAATAACGATAATAACATCACTTGTATCACTTTTAAATTTTCATTTTATAGTTAAAACGTTGAAATGCTTTAAACTCTAATTCTTTATGACTGACTTTAAAACTGAAAGCTGTGGATTTTGCTGTCACAGGTTTTGCTGTGTATCTAAACCACCACTAACTCGCTCCTACTTGTTGCGCGCGACTTCAGCGGATCCCGTTCCTGCTGAACGGTGTCAGTCTTCCCAAGCTGATTTCCGCCGAGTCCGTGACCACGACATCTTCCTCATCTTCCTCCTCTTCCTGCTGGCGCGAGAGCTGCGATATCCGGTCGAAGGTGTCCTCGTGGTCCGTGCACTCCACCACGTTGGGGATGATGTTCACGTACGCGTCGGCGATCTCTTTGTGCACCAGCGTGTCGTGGTTGTAGGACACGAACTCGTTGCTGATGTTCACGGTCTCCACGGGTGTGTTCGTGCACAGGCGCCGGCAGCCCAAGAGGCTCGCGAAGGCTCTGCGGAACTCGGCGTTGAACGCGTAGATCACCGGGTTGAGCGATGAGTTTGTCCAGCCGAACCACACAAACACGTCGAAGGTCGTCTCGCTGACGCACGGCAGGCCCGCGCGCCTCTCCTCGCCGTTCCCTCTGCGTCGCGCGCAGAACGGCACCATGCAGTTGAGGATGAAGAATGGAAGCCAGCAGCACACGAACACGCCCATGATCACGGACAGGGTCTTAAGGACTTTGGTCTCGCGGTTGATGGAAGTTTTCAAAGTGCTGTGCTGCTGTTGTTGGTGCTGGCACACGAGCGCGCGGTTACCGGACCTGCAGCTTTGCGCGTGCTCCGCCGCGCGCTCCAGCGACGCGATTCGGCCTATCTGCATCTGTGCAATGCGGTAAATGCGAGTGTATGTCACGATCATTATCGCCACAGGGATGTAGAAGCTCACGAGCGACGACGAGATGGCATACTCCCGGTTTAAACTCGAGTCGCAGTTGTTCTGTTCCGCGTCCGTGAGAGCGCGCGCTGTGGTGCCGGTGCCGTTGAACCCTTGCACGATCTCTGCCCCGCTGCTGGCCTTGTGCCAGTTGAGCTGTATGGGTATGAAGGAGATGAGCACGGATAGAGTCCACGTGACGCCGATCATGATAAATGCGGCGCGCTGGGTCATCTTGCGCTCGTAACGGAAAGGGCTGGAGATGGCCCAGTACCTGTCCACGCTGATCACGCACAGGTTGAGGATGGACGCCGTGGAGCACATGATGTCAAACGTGACCCAAATGTCACAGAATGCACCAAACGGCCAAAACCCCGCTACTTCAGCCACGGCTTTCCATGGCATCACAAGCACAGCCACGAGAAGATCAGACACCGCGAGCGACACGATGAACGTGTTGGTGACCTTGGAGCGCAGGTGGCGGAAGCGCAGCACGGCCGCGCACACCAGCACGTTGCCGAAGAGCGTGCACAGCACCAGCGCAGACAGGGCGCATCCGGTCAGCACGCGCAAGGCCAGGTCGCGGTGGCCGTCCTCTCCGTCCTCCTCTTCCGGCTCGCTCCGTTTCTGCATGGTCACGGCTGACGGTGTCAGGTGAGCGCGTGCGGCGGTCGCAGTGACGGTATGGCATCCGCTCTGCTACCGGAGAAAAGCGCGCACGCGTCCAGCACGGCAGCTGAGCGTGCCATTTTCGAGTTGTTGTTGTTGTTTTCAAGTTAGTAACAGTGGCATGATTCACAACATGGTTTCATTCCACCAGAAAAAAGATAGACAAGAGTTTGCGTGACATCTCAAAGCTCTGAGCGTGTGAACTGAGAAGATCCGTTTCAGACAGACAGAGAGAGAGAGAGAGAGAGAGAGAGAGAGAGGTGCTTAAAATAGAGAGCGAGGTGGGGAAGAGGGGGTGGAAAAGAATAGACAGGGAGGGAGACATGGCGAGAAATAAGGAGGGAGGGACAGAAGTAAAGAAAGACAGCCTGAAATATCTTATTAAATATGCATTGTGCTTGTCTCCCAATGCGTGAAAATTAGCTCGTATTAGATAAATATTGTCCTTTGTTGGATAGAAATTAGCTTGGGAGAAATGGAGACTGGAAAGAACAGAACACCAGTGAAGGACAAGAATATAACATGCATGGGAAAATGATCCAGTCGACTCATTCAGTCATTTGCTGAACCATTAGGGTGGCGGGGATACTGGAGTCTATCCCAGCCGACTCTGAGAGAAGGCAGGGTACACCCTGAACAGCTTGCCAGTCCAGCACAGTATACCACACACTCACACACACACACACACACACACACACACACACACACACACACACACACAGACTCACACCTAGAGGCAATTTGTCACATCCAATTAGCAAAACATTTTTAACATGCAAACTCCAGACAGAAATGCCCTCGCAGAGCCTGGAACTCAAACCCAGGATCTCCTTGCTGTGAGGCAGGCGTGTTAACGACTATCCCACCGTCCCACTCTGATCCAGGGTTTTCCAGCTCCACAATTATTGCCAACCTAATGCTTAAAAAGGTGCAACAAATATGTCTGTATTTATGTTTTTAATTTAATTTCATACTAGCCTTTATTTGATTATCAGAAAATGCTTTATTTTTACAAAACCACTTTACAGATGCAATATTTGTAACCACGCTTTTAGTATTTTCTCATGAGACTGTAGAAAACAGAGCACAGAGTCTGTGAGTCGCCTCAGTACAGGAACACTTATAATACACCAGGCTCTTGATGACTCTGCTCTTCGGTTCACCACACAAACGTTCAACAGATTGTATGACAGGAGAATGGGATGGCCATGTCAAAAGCTTAATTCTGTGAACACTGAAGCATTTCCGTGTGGATTTGAACATATGCTGGAAAACCCAAGTGCTTCCCATCTGGCTCACTCTTGGCAGAAGCAGCCAGAGTTTCATTTAAAATAAAATAATGATATTAATAGACTAAATAATGCAAGGAGCCTCATTTATCAGTGTTTTATTAAGATATGTGGAAATGTTTGCCTCTGAGAAAAGGAACTAAAATAAATCTCCCAACCTTACACAAGTTTCGGAAAAGATTGTTTTGCTCATACTCATGCACAAATATAATGGATGCCAATCACCTGCAAATTACCAAGCATGCAAGGCACATCTAATTTGGATTAAACGACACCCACCAAACTCTATACAAGACAAAGCCCATGGTGCTGAATGCAAAAAAAAATGTTCTTATACACTCATGTGAACAAATAAGGACATCCCCTGGAAAGTATGGGGTTTTTTTCCCAACATATTTGAACAAGCAAGCATTCCATCCTCTTTGATTCAGTGCCTCCAGACAAAGGTGACACTCTCCAAGAAATGTCATAAAACTCATCCATTCATTCATTTTCTAAGCCACTTAATCCTAATTAGGGTCACGGGGAGGCAGGCGCCTATCTCAGCCGACTCTGGGCGAAGGCCGGGTACACCCTGAACAGCTTGCCAGACCATTGCAGGTCCAACACATTTTCCTCACACCTAAGGGCAATTTGGAACAGCAAATTAGCCTAATGTGCATGTTTTTGGACTGTGGGAGGAAACCGGACTACCCTGAGGAATCCCATGTAAGTAAGGGGAGAACATGCAATCTCCAAACAGAAACGCCACAAGCCCGGGAATCAAAGCCGGGACCTTCTTGCTGTGAGGCGGATGTGCTAGCCACTGCGCCGCCATGCCACCCTGACATAAAACTGACATATTTTAAATAAACAGAAGATATATATATAGAAGCAGATCAGACACATGGAAAAAGTAAGTGCACCCTTACAAGTCCATTAAATTAGAAGCAGGTGTTCCAGATTAGGTGCCACTGATCAGGACCTCCTGCAAGTGGAATTTGTCATATTTAAACTTGACATCTATGGCTTGGTGTTCTCTTTGCTATTGAATTGGCTCCATTGACTCCTGTTTTGCATGCCAAAACACTTTCCTGTTTCATGTTGTCAAATCTGGAGCCAGCAACTGCTAGGGTCTTCATAGTAAAGACAAGAGTCAATATCAGGTACACGTACGCCTTTGCCCATCCCCTTCACTGAATTTACAGAAGTAGAAATGACTAGATAAGTATGGACACATTCACATATTCTCTTATTACATCCCTCTAGTTAACTTGAATAATGTAGATAGTGCAACTGAAGATAGTGCAACATCTACAGTGCATTTAGGAAGGAATTTTACCACATAAATCAGAACAATCCTGGCATTTGTGTAAATAGTGTTACCTAACACCTGCTCCGAGTGCACTGTAAACAAACTAGCCTACTAAAAAAAAAAAATACAAAAATTTTTTTTTGCACAAATTTTGAGCTGGCTAGCTAGATGTTGTTAAAACTTAAATAATATAGTTATCAAGGTGGTAAAGTTATTATGTGAAAAAGTTAGTTGGTGCTATTTTCATGAAAGCTCTCTGTCACTCAAATCTGAAGTGTATCCATGCCTTCTTACGTTATAATAGAATCATATATTTAAAAACTGTCCAGGCTCTTGGGTAAAATTTTTAAATGTGCAGATATCAGGAACTTTTCAGAAAGGGTTACATTGTCCACTTTTTCTACAGTAGATGATTGAAAACATTTTTTAAGTTGTACAATTTGTGTGCCTACCAAAGTTCATGTGTGTATGCTCATAATAAGCAAATCCATTTATATCAAGTTTGATAAATAAAGCCTAAGGCTCCCAGGACCTTTGTAGTAAAGAGAGCCGCACAACATCACAAAACCCCCACCATACTCGACAGTGGGGATTAAGCTCTTTCCTGCCAAAGTGTCATGGGTCCAGTAGTGTACAGCAAACTCCAGGAGCTTACATTGGTATTTAGATAAAAGAAGGTGGTGTCTAACTCTTGGTGACCCAGACACCCCACCCTCTTCCCCCTAAATGATATCATCTTTCCCAAATTACCAAACTGCTGCCTTAATACTTGCCTTGTTGTGAATGGACAAAAAATACACTTATGCCCTCCTCCAGGCAGCTTCATAACTATTTTACATAACCCATGATTCTGGAGCTCATCATGCCTTCCTCCATGAATAAGCAACTCTTAGAAAATTCTCTGGCATCCCTTCACCACTACATGTAAAACTTTCTCGACTGTCAATGACAGGGTCTTGAGAAGGTTACATTTCATTGCTCTGTTCAGTGAAGCATGGAGACAACATCCGATCCCGGACTCATATTAATCAGTGTGGCACAGAAAGCATATACCGAGGTTCATTGATCAAATGGGCAAGGTCACAGCACACAATGGAATGAAAGCACACAAAAGCACCATATTAACAAGATGAAAGACTATATTGTACTCCCAGAGAGAGTGTAAATGAAAGAAATTACTATCATGGCAGAACAAAGATAATTAGTTAAATCGTTAAAATGAAAGAATAAGCATTACATCAGCTACCTTGAGTATGCATTTTGGCTCAGACGTTGGTTATTAAAATAGTCTCAGGTATGACAGATTTAATACCAACACATAAAATAATAGCAACTCAGGAAGAATCAATTTATACATTTCTATAAATATCCTGCATCCTTGCCATAGCCTGTACTGGACACCCAGGACATAAAGACATGGTGCACTCTAGTGGTGACGGTAAATAAATCATACAGTGTCCAATTCGTGGCAATTTAAAATTAGTGCTACATTTGCAAAGATAATGTTGCAAACAAGTAAGGACATTTAATAGCCTGAAGTGTGCAAACTGGACATCTTAATGTTCATGCCCTTACGAGAAACATCATTTTTCATTATTTCATTAAGTTTCACAGCTCCAAAGAATAAATAAAAAAACACTTGGAGAAAACTGATTTTTTATTTTATTTTTATTTTCCAGTTGAAGGTACAGTGTGTAACATTTTTGAGTGTCTATAAGCGAAATTCAGCATATCATCAATGAATCCATTTACATTATTTATAATATTTTTTAAAAATGTTACAATAAGCTGTTTATGTCTACATGAGGAGCAGGTCCATACACATAAATATAAGACCGGACAAGACACTCGCTTTATGTGCCTTTGGTGGCCGCCATATTACCAAGGAGTGGGGGCAACCGTAGCCTAATGGTTAGAGAGGCGACTTTGGGACCGAAAAGTCGCTGGTTTGATTCTCGAACCAGCAGGAAAAATGTGTGGCGGTGGGGGAGTGAGCTGCACCTTCGCTTCCTCCACCCACATGGCTGAAGTGCCCTTGAGCAAGGCACGCAACTCCCAACTGCTCTTTGGGCACCCCAGCGTGTGTCGCATCCCACTGCTCCGAGTTTGTGTGTGCTCGCTTTGGATGGGTTAAATGCAGAGGTTGCAGCTTGTTTACATGTATAAAGCCAAGTTGTCAAGTGTAACCAGTCTCTGGTAAGATGGCGGCAACTTTTAACACGTTCCGAATACACGCAATATACCGATTAGCACCAGTCTTATGTTTATGTCTGTGAGCGGGTTCCCTCTTATGGGGGACACCATTTTGCAGTGCTATGTTTCTGCAGTGGCCCAGGCTTCAGTAATAGTACAGGCTTAGACGGGGAGGGGTCGGGAAATTAATTTCAGTTGGTTGCTATAATGAATCTCACCACTAGGTGCCGCTAGAGACAGCCAAACCTTACACACTGTCCCTTTAATAGTACCAATTTAAATGATGAATACAGGTTTCCAACAGTATAAAACAATCATTTATGAGTATTCTATTCATCTTTAGTAACTGATGGACCAAGCAAAGATGGAAGCGATCGACTTTTCAATGGGAGTCCCAGCTAAAGGAAGAGTCAGGGTGTAGGGTGGGCCTTAGAGAATGGGGAGGAGCTTTCGAATTCAAAGGGAAGGGCTTGGATATGAAATGATGTGGGGCACTAGAGCGCAGATCTGGGGAAGAAGAGGAAGAATGTGAGGAGACGAACATAGTAGAGGCAGTGTCAGGAGGCGGGGCAGAGGCAGGATGAGGACGGGGACAGAGTTCATTCTGGTTGTGCAAAGGAGGAGAGTGTGGAGACTGAGTGGTGATTCCAGGGTGCACTTGAGGGTGTGTGTGTGTAGGGTCTGCTTCAGTCGGAGAGGGTGTAGCGGGTGTGTCCGCGGAGGCCGCGGTTTGTGTTTGCGTGTTGCAGTGAGAGTTTCGGTGGCGGCGTAGCACTGCAGTGCGTGTGAAACTTTTCCCACAGGTTTCACACACGTACGGACGCTCACCTGTGTGTGAACGCACGTGCCGCTGGAGGTCACCTGACCCGGCAAAGCATTTACCTAAATAAAAACAGGTAAAGTACACGTTATTACATACAAAGTGTTTCAGGAAAACCGACAGTGTTGATGCATAAAATAGTATGAGGGCCATTAGAGGCGCTAGCTAGATAGCATTTATTTTCACTGTCAGTACCCACGGCCTCATTTTTATAGCACTTCCAGAGTGCTTCTCTCAAATACTCACCGTTGCTAGGTAACCAAAAACAACTTCTTTCATTCTGAACATTAAATTTAAGTTTAAAAGGTTCGATAAAATGATGGAAAGCAAGAAGTGTTCACTGTGTTTCTTTTGTATATCCCGCCCCTTTCTTGATTTCGATTGGCTGGTGAGAGAGAAGAAACATCGGCGCACTTGGGTGTGTTCCACAAGTTCTCATCAGAGAGTGAGGCTGGAAAAAAAACTGTATGCCAAGGATGTCTAATACGAAGATGCCTGAACGTCGGACGATTTGTAAAAAGATACATTCGGTAAACACAGGCCACCTTAAAAAAAAAAAAGATCAAATACAAATACTCAAACAACCTGTCATTCATTCGGTTTTATAATGATCGCTGTTTTCACATTCGAGTCAATTCAACACTACGACCTGGTATCAGATATCAGCCACGTTAAAATATGCACACAACCTACTGACAAATCTGAAGGTTAATTCTGAACCGAGAGCTTGGACTTGCGTTTTGAGCGAATTCCATAATACATGGTGATGTGGAGGGTTTGGGTTACTGACCAGAAGCGGATCAGTGCAGTACTGAATACTATTATTTCTACATTATAGCTGAGCAAATTACTGCTGGGATATTGTTCATGATGGATACACAAGATAGCAATAACGTACGTTGGGTGAAAAGGATAGAACCCAATGTCGCCACAAGTTTAGGAATATCTGAAAGCTGCTTTTTATTAAACAAATCCTGTCAAAAGGTCGGGGTATGTATGTGTGTGTTTGACTCACCGCAGGTCTGGCAGCAGTACGGTTTCTCTCCCGTGTGTCTCATTGTGTGTTTGATTAGTTTTCTCTGCATGTTGAATGACTTGCCGCACTGATCGCAGATAAACTCTTTTTCTGAGCCGTGAGTCTTCTTATGCTCCTTTAAATTACTGAGGGTACCAAAACCTACACACACACCCACACAAACACCATTTCAGATCAAAACAGGAGCTGACAGAACCACAAATCTTGTTTCTTTCCAAGGAATAATTGGAGCAACAGTGTTAGTATGGGAGTCCTGATGCGGCACTGATCTCTGAGATTCACCACAGAGGATGGATTAGGAAGATGAATAATCCTCCTGCAACATGCCATGTGATTTCAGCCAGAGGGCAGCCAAGGCTCTACCATTCCTTTATAGATTATTGCAAGCCCTTTGTACCTGCTGTGTTCAGGGCACTTTACACAACACTATTTTAGTCAAGAGAATCTGAACGTTTTGGTCTTTTTTTATTTAATTACTTAGTTAAAGTCAAAGTTTACACTGGGGTGGCACAGTGGCGCAGTGGTTAGCACGTCCACCGCACAGCAAGAAGGCCTGGGTTGGATTCCCGGGCTCGGGTGTTTCTGTGTGGACTTTGTGTGGGTTTCCTCTGGGTACTCTGGTTTCCTCATACAGTCCTAAAACGTGCACAGTAGGCTAATAGGTTGTTTCAAATCGCCCCTCAGTGTGAGTGTAAATGGTTGTATGTGTGTTGGTCCTGCGTTGGTCTGGCGAGCTGTCCAGGGTGTACCCCGCCCTCGCCCAGAGTCGGCTGAGACGGGCGCCAGCCGAGCAAACTTTTCCACAAAGGGTACACTATGAATTCTCACAATTCTCAGCTTTAAGCACTTAGCCACGAGTCCTTCCACCAGTTCTTCCTATGTTATATTCACCCCAACAAGACAGACACCATGATAACATCACTGCTCTTGAAAAGTTACCAAACAAGAAAAGATTTCTTCAACAATATACAAAAATATATGTAGATACCCGATCATTTTTAATTCATTTGGCTCTTGTGGGTTCATCTGACACCCAGTGGTTCTCTGTATATGTATGTAAGCAGTGCTAACACTCCTGCAGTTAAATTTAGTACAGGGTGTAAAAACCTACAGCCCAATAAAGTCTCTAATCCATTCCTTTGAATTAATTATAGATGCCATGTTTCAAATTAAGCCCTCGGGGCAAAATAGAGCAATGATCTCAGGGTCATAAACTAAATTGGATGTATGGAATTGATGAGAATTCTTCATTAGCAGCTTCAAGATTTTGCTACATCCTCATCCTTTGAAGGTCTGAGGTTTCACAGCAACAGCGATGAATACTGTAGGAAAGCCAAGAACCTGCTTGACAAGTGGTGTTCTAGACTAAAGACTCAAACCAGACTAAAGTCTCAAACCAGAATAAAGTGATTACTGAGGTTAATCCGTCCATCTATCTGCCGAACCGCTTAATAATAATCTCAGCTGACTCTGGGCGAAGGCGGCGTACACCCTGGACAGTTCGACAGTCCGTTGCAGGGCCAACACACACACTACCATTCACACTCACACTTAGGGGCAATTTGAAACAGCCAATTAGACAAATTTGCATGTCTTTGGACTGTGAGAGGAAAACTCCACACAGAGAAACTCCCTCGTCGAATCCATGGCTAAAACCCGCAACCTTCTTGCTGTGAGGTGGACGTGCTAACCACTGCGTCGCCATGCCGCTCTTACTCTTTCATTATAATGCACCATAATATGTTTCCTTTTACTGGGTAGGCTTTCTCAAGCAAAGGGATGAACATGATTACTTGCCAATTAAAATGGCTTTTGAATTGGAGAGGCAGAAAATTAGGCATGTAGACTTTTTTTTAGAGCATGAAAAACCTCTCGTGCAGCAGATATTCAACATATTTATGGAAAATGGCTTGGGATTTTGTTTTATGTGTATACAGCAATTTGTATACGTATGTTTTGCTAAGCACTGATCGAATTTTCTATACATTTTTTTTTTTTTTTTGCATTTTAATGACTTAATTTGGCAACAAGGCAGAATACATTCACATTCACTAACCTATTAGCGACAAATTCAAGCATCACTGCAATACCCAGGAGGAAAAAATGCAAACAGAAGGCTTATTATTCATTCATATGCTGTTCGATAATTAACATTCACTTAAATTAGCATTGAAAACAGCTTAATACTGACAGAAAATACTAATTAGTGCGGTTTCATTAATCTGCTGCTGGAAATTTCTAATTAGCAACTACAAAACAGTGTTTTGGTGTATAAATGTGGATAATATGTAACGGCAGTTGTAGAAATAAGCCAGTAAAGCTAAGCCGCCATTTACAACGCGTCATTATTCAATAAGGGATTGTTTAAAATATGCATGTATATGCAGATTATTGAAGCCTTATTAGATTATTGTTGTGTATTTTTTTTGTGAAAAGAAGTGCAACAGCTCGCCAAATACTATAAGAAAAATACTCATGAAGACGAGTGTAATTGGGAAGAAATAAAAAGCAATTTATCTGTTTTTAAGTGTGTGTGTGTGTGTGTGTGTGTGTGTGTGTGTGTGTGTGTGTGTGTGTGTGTGTGTGTGTGTGTGTGTGTGTAAAATAGTTTGGGCCACATCATTCTAAAGCTTCGGTCTCATACACTCATGCAGCCAGAATCACGACACTTTAGATGACAGTAAACAAATTTTTAGGCGAACTAGCCAGGGAGCGGGCGGCACAGTGGCGCAGTGGTTAGCACGTCTGCCTCACAGCAAGAAGGTCCTGGGTTCGATTTAATAGGATTAAGCGGTTCAGTGAATGAGTGAATGAATGAATGCAAAGGAAACTCATCCTACCTTCATTCTTCTGTAACGCCTCTTATTCCACAGACAAACATTGCTATTGGTCCTTCATCTCTATGAACCTCGCAACGGTCCCTCTCCTGATTTCACATCTCTTTCGCTAATTACAAATAAATGCCAGGAAACGTGTTGTCATCATTTCTATTATCGAACACACAACTGGCAAGAAAATGAGCCAATTATTCCTAAGGCTCATATTCCCTTTTCTACCCAGCCCGAATAATTTAATTTAAAAACAGTCCCTCTTTCACTCTCATAACTTTCAAGAGGTACATGAGGACACATCGACGCTGTTAGAAATGTCAAAGCTCACTAAGGTAAAGTGGGGCGGTAGAACAAGCTGACCTTAATTTCACTAACCTAACCTGGAAGGTTCATTCAATTATCTTCGTTTCCACGAATCTGGGAAATAGTCATTATGAGCGATGTTAAAATACTTTTTGTATTTTTCACATCAGACATAACGGAGCTCTGGTTAGTCATGTTCTTCTTTTGTTCTCATATCAGTGTTCGAGAAAGAGTAAGTCTTAGTGGCACTAACTTCAAATCAGCTGTATACAAATCTCACCCTTCACCTCTTTTACTATTACTGACTCCATAATGAGTGGCATGAAGTAGTAGAAGCGTAGTGGTTAGAACGTCCGCCTCACAGCAAGAAGGTTCTGGGTTCAAGGGTGCTTCTATATGGAGTCTGCATATTCTTACCGTTCTTGCTTGGGCTTCCTCTGGGTACTCTGGTTTCCTCCCACAGACCAAAGACATGCACATTAAGATAGTTGGCTGTTCCAAACTGCCCCGAAGTGTGAGTGTAAATCGTTGTATGTTTCTTGGCCCTGCAATGGACTGGCGAGCTGTTCAGGCTGTACCCCGCCTTCACCCAGTGTCGGCTGAGATAGGCTCCAGCCTCTCTACAACCCAAGTAGGACTAAACAGTTGGAACAAAATAATGAACTTTTTTGACAATTTTTGAATGAGTCCCCAATGTTAGATGGTTTGAACACAAAGGGATGACCGTTTATAGCTGCGATAATGAACGCTGTATTAGGAATTAGGAATTAACAGTTTACTACTGTCCGAAATGTATATTAAAGATGTTTGGTACAGCCCTCCCTGTCCTATTCTAGTCTGTAGGTTGGCTGATTTTGTGTGTGTGTGTGTGTGTGTGTGTGTGTGTGTGTGTGTGTGTGTGTGTGTGTGTGTGTGTGTGTGTGTGT
>JBCNYH010000005.1:5645259-5654883 GCA_039654325.1 Tandanus tandanus
ATCAAAACTGTTGGGTTTTTTTGACAGATTTCCTTACTATGACGCTGGTCGAGCGGTTATTGACTACATTTCCCATAATCCTCCGTCGCCTTTATTTTACGTCACGATTCCCGTACAACAACAAACAACGGCACCGAAAACAGGATGGCAGGCGGATTATCTGAGACTGAGTTAGCAAAACTAAGAAACAGATTTAAAAGAGATGCAGAGCTTCTTTTACATCCAGTTTCAGAAGAGGAAGAGAAGAGTAAGAAAGAAAAAAATACTTTAATGCTTATAAAAGACTTCGTTTATGTGTTTTTACCGTTTAAAAAAAAAAAAAAAAAAAAAAGGTAGCTTGTGACAGTGACCATGGAGGTGGTTTGCCCTCAGACCTGATGCTAGCATTTAAATACGCTTTTAGTTTCCTTTTTTTTTTTTAAAGAATGGCAAAGAAAGACTCGCATACAGGAAAAGAAACAGTCTTGATAAGAAATATTTCTCTCCAAATTCTTTCAGAAGCTGTTTGGACAGAAGGAAATGTGTAAAAGTCTAAATTGGACTTTTCTCAGTTCATAATGAAGCCCATGTACTGAGCCCCCTCATTTAAATGGTTGCTCTAGAGCTTAATTAGTAATCTAGAGCTTAATTAGTAATCTAGAGCTTAATTAGTAATCTAGAGCTTAATTAGTAATCTAGAGCTTAATTATTCACACCTAAAGTCAGTTACCTGCAGGCTAAATATCAAACACATCAAGGAGTATAATTAATTTAATTCATAACAGCACTGGTATAATGAAACCCACTTAAGTGAAGAGAAGAAGAACAAGTCCTGTCCAATTCTTCATTTAAACCATTGGGATGTAATGTTTTAAGATGTATCTTCTATCTGCATTCACATTGGAGTAAAGTTTGATCCACGTTGCCACCACGCCGATTAGGAGTAATCATGTCAATGCCACAGAATCCCAAATATGAAACTGAATGGCTACCATCTGAAAAATGCCTCGCAACAGCTGATTTAGGATCGAATAGCACTTTTGTGCTCATTAATTCTGAATCTAAGTTGTCGCTTAGTTTTACCTATATACCGGATGCCGCATTTAGTAAAAGCAAGAAGGCGTATAACATTACTTGTGCTGCATGTGATCAATTGTTTTATTTTATACTCCTTTTTTTTCTTTTTTTTTTTTCTTTTTTGTCACAAAACTTATAACGGTATTAACCGTTTTAGGTTAGAACATGCAGCACAATTTCGGCAAGGGTAAAAACCTGTGGCATTGTCCAGATGCACCTGACAGTTGGGTTTCTTTTGTCTGTCTGCATGAACAAGTAAATCCCGGACATTCCTGGCTCTAGAAAAAGAGAAAAGTGGAGAGGAGTTAAAGATCCCTTTACCAATGTCATCAGCAGATAAAATACTCCGATATTTTTTCACTACGTTGCATAAGTCACGTCCACATGGTGACAATGTTGATTATGTTGTGTTAAAAACACATGAGAATGGCTTTTGTGTTTTAGGTTTATGATTGATAAGTAATTCGTTACTATTTTTCGCAAAAGCTTTTGCCAATGCCTGTTTTAAAACATCTTGTGGATAAAACATGTTGAAAGAGTTTATGAGCCTCTATTTGAAAATCCTCATCTGTTGTACAAATACGTCTAGTCCTGAGAAACTGACTGTAAGGGAAACCTTTTTTTTATAGATAGAGTGTTAGCTAGAATAATGTAAAAAACTATTTCTGTCAGTGGGTTTGGTAAAGAGCGTAGTGTAAATGTCTTTCCCATTATAGACTACGCATGTGTCCAGAAAACTTACTTTGTGACTCTGGTATTCCACATTGAATTTAATTCAATGCAGTTATTAAGACTGTAAGTCACATTTAGAGCCATTCCAAATCAAAAATACGTCATCAATATATCTTCTCCAGAACACAGTGGATTGTAAATGTGGATTGTTGTTGTAAACATATTGATGTTCAAACCAACCCATAAAAAGATCAGCATAATCAGGGCAGTGCCGTGTGTCTGGAGAAAGAAAACTTTGTCATAACAAAAATAGTTTTTAGTTAAGACAGTTTCGGACATATCAACCAGGAAGTCAGTGGGAGGAATGTTCTCTGACCTGGCATCAGGAAAAAAAAAACCTTAGAGCACAAAGTGCAGATGAATGTGGAATGTTAGTATAAAGACACAGGAATATCCAAACTGTTGCAGGTCACTTTGGGTGATGAAATTTCCTGTATCTTTTAAGTATGAAGGGAGTTTTTCAACCAATGGTCGGATGTAATAATCAACAAAATTTGATAAGGGCTCAGAAAGAGAACCAGTGCTCGCTATAATAGGACGACATTTAGGAAATCCTTAAGAGAATTTCCTAGATGACTGGTCTAATTGGAAAATTATTAGTCAAATATTTAAATTAGGACTGATTAACATACCCCAGTTATAATGCTTGCTTGAGAAAATGGTCTGTGTCCTTTTTAAAGCCAAATGTAGGGTCACAGTGTAATTTTTTTGCAAAAATGACCATCTGATAATTGTCTTCGGATTTCATGGTCATACGTACATACCTTTTTTTTTTAAGAGTCATTAGCAATGTTCATCAGTAGCTTTGAATCGGGGGTCACTATACAACTGTATAATAATCAGTGATGCACAGCCTGATTAGCAGAAAGTGTGTGTTTATACTAATTATTGTACAGTTCTACTCGAGATGCTTCCCCAAAATTATAAAAAATTAAAAAGCCTAAAATACTTAATACATTTGTGGGGGTTGAGAAAATGTATTAGCACCCTAAACACTCAGCCTGTGGCTATGTACTAGCTACTGTGGTTCATAAACATAGATAGCTTGACCCCAGGATTGAGATATAGTATGATATTTTAATGTGTCCAGAATAACAGCTTGAGTGTTTAAAGGAGCCCGATCACTTGCCTGACATATTAAATGAACACGAAATACAGTGTTATCACTTGGAAAAAAACGAAATTTGTCACAATGTCTTTCTGAAACCGTTTGTTCACTTCTGTGTGTGAGTATCAGTGACGTCCTCACCAGGCGCGATGATATTCGTAAACATCGCCATCTTTTTTTTATTTTTATTGGTATCGCATGCCTTTTTTGTTTGTTCTTACTTGATCTCGGACTTTTCTACTTTCTACAAATCAGTGTTGCACTGCCAAGTTATCGCGGCAACATAAGATTGTTCCTTTGGTCATGTGGTCTTGTATTCGTTATTGTAAACAGACACAGAACCAAAACGATGTAAAACAGATAGTAAGCCCGAGCTGGGGTGGTTTCTCTGGCAAGAATGAGCTGATAATGGTAGATAAAACTGATAGGATCTTCACTAGTGAATGGGTACCTTTTAATGTTGGGCT
The DNA here is from genome assembly GCA_039654325.1 of Tandanus tandanus. Taxonomy (NCBI): domain Eukaryota; kingdom Metazoa; phylum Chordata; class Actinopteri; order Siluriformes; family Plotosidae; genus Tandanus; species Tandanus tandanus. Next base: position 5,648,623 of record JBCNYH010000005.1, read on the forward strand.
ACAATGTTTAGCTAGGACCCCATGTGGTCCTGTTTTGACTCATTATTTTTTGTCCTTTGCTGTGATGCAGGTAAAGAGAAAGCAGACTCGAGTCCACTCCCACGCTTCAATCGACACTCCATCTTCTGGATTTTGGCTTCCATCGGTTTGACCTACTATGTTGATTTTTTCAGAGTCATCCTAGAAAATGAAGATATCAAAAGGTAATTGTGTTGCATTAACAGACAGATGTAAGGAATACAATAATCACTAAAAGTGTGGTGTGATACCCTGTTACTAGGCTTTTTATTCCTTTTGGACAACATTAGTTTACCAAGAGTATCAGTGTTCTGTCAGAACTGTTTAGAGTTTATTGCTGAACGTCTGTAAAACTTTAATTTTTTAGCTATTTTTTTTTTAGTTCATTCAGGTAGTAAGATTAGTTTGTTAGTTAGAAATGGGAGCTCGAGATCTACAACTGATGGAGATGGGGGGCACTGTTCACATGACAACTGTCACCTGAACAAAAGTGTGTGTGTGTGTGAATGGGGTGGCCATATAAGCTCCCATTTGGAACTTGCCTATTAGATACACAAAGATGTGGACAAATATCTTATAGAAGAAGACCTTACTTGGATGTTTTGGTGTTTAATGCTACATTTGACACACATCCAAGACTCGCTGTCACCCTGAGAACATCATCCACACAGTGAAACACAGTGAAACTGTAGTACGGTACGGTAGTAATGTCATTATAGTTTATCAGCAGCAACGCAGAAACTGGCCAGGCTTGTGGAAGTAATGAATGGATGCAAATTAGAGGGCAGTCATTATTATTATTATTATTATCATTATTAGTGTGAATGCTGCAGCATTCACACTATAGTTGTTGTAATCTTTATTATTAAACTTATTCTTCTGTACGTTTTTCGGCATCTAACTAGTCCCGCATACTTTGTGCTTGAAAATTCATTCAACCATCAAAACGTTCAGCTCGTTCAGGACATTTCTGCTTAAATTCATTCATTGATTTTCTTTTTTTATGCTACTTAAAAAAAAAAAAGCTTTATCTAAAAAAAATTTCCCATTGAAATGAATGGAGAGAGTATTGAAATCCTAGAAAACTTGATCCTTTTGAACTGTAACTGCTTCAGCATACTTTGTGCTAGAGACTTCATTTACACTTTAAACAAGTCACAAGCTATTAACCTTTAAGTCAACTTTTTGATATCTTGTATAGTTTTTGAATGATAGCAGTTTATATTTCATGCTCATTTTTGGCAGTTTGTGTGTTTTGAATGAGTGTCAGCAGTGACGTCACCCACTCTAAGTAAAACGTTTGTTACTTTTTTCTGAAACTTTTGTGCTTCAACTGTTCTCCTGCCCACACCTTTCACTTCTCATACACAATTTATACATAAATCTTGTGTTCTGTCACACGGTGTGACTCACTAAGCCATAGGATCTATGGTGTTTTTGGTAGAAGTTTCTGTTCACAGGGAGTGCCAATGACTTGTGCCATTAACCTCCACTCTAGCTCTCCTCTCACAAAATCCCAAACAGCCCAGGTTTGAACTGCCATACTGTGGAATTGTTTTTTACTTTGTCTACACAAATCACACGTGTGTGTTCAGTAAAGTCTCCTGGTGCTGCCAGTCACATTATTTTGTCAATAGGACTTACAGTTTTTTAAATAATATGAGTTGTTCAAGAGGTGCACAAAGCAAACTCTGACTCTGTAGAGACCTGTGAGTGCAGTTGGACACAAACAGGTGTTTGTGAATTTCCTGGTGCCCTTGAATGCACAACAAAGCTTCTCACGCACAATTTATACGTCAAATTGTAACACCCATTTCTCACACACACAATTTATACGTCAAATTGTAGATATTCTTGTGCTCTGTCACACAGTGTGACTCACTAAGCCATAGGATTTACAGTGTTTTTGGTAGAAGTTTCTGTTCACAGGGAGTGCCATACTGTGGAATTTTTTTTTTACTTTGTGTACACAAATCACATGTGTGTGTGTTCGGTAAAGTCTCCTGGTGCTGCCAGATGGGACTTACAGTTTTTGAAATAATATGAGTTGTTCAAGAGGTGCGCAGAGCAAAATCTGACACTGTAGAGACCTGTGTTTTCAGTTGGAAAGGCAGTTTAACTGTCATTAAGTGGCAGCTTCATCACTATGGCAATGACCGGCTGTGTCACAGACCTGCAGCTCGTTAAAACACAAAGCAGTCATGCACATACATTGCCTGCTTGTTTGGCTCCAGACAGGCAAATGGAATAAGTAGTAGAACTAGAAGTTCTCATAGAGAAGTGGAGTGCTGTGAGGGGCAGTTAATCCAAGTCCGCTTGTACAGGTTTTGTTTATCTCTTCAGGCCCATGTATTCCTGCATCGAAGGTGGTAGCGACGATTGCGAGAACTCAAAACTGCCACACATGCGCTACCACATAAATGGAGCCCAAGCCCAACCAAAGTATCGAGTCGCCCATGGAATTCTGGGAGGGCCACCGAGCCCAACCAAAGTAGCTGTCTCAACAGCTCACCCTTCATATAATCGTACCGCGCATGCGCCACCACATAAATCGAGTCAAGCGGCAAAGCTAAATTATTGTTGCTGTTCTGCTCGCTGCGCTCGCTCACAGCAATAAATATGTAAATAATATGAGTTGTTTAAAAGGTGTGCAGAGCAAAATCTGACTCTCTAGAGACCTGTGAGTGCAGTTGGACACAAAGAGGTGTTCATGATCAGCTGATGTCTGTGCTGATTATTTTTAGCCTTGCTTCAGCGATCCATTCAGCTAATCAGCATTCACATGCATTTTCTGCAGGAAATGCACTTAATCTAGTTATTATTATTATTATTATCATCATAAATTGATTGCAACAGATACCTGTCTATTTATGCTGCTTAAGGGGCAAATGTTTTGTTGACAGTAATATCTGTAAAAGAAGAAATTCCAGACAAAATGTTTTTTTCTTTATTTCTTAGTCCTCATGTGTGACACACAATCACACACACTGGGTATTGTGTGTAATGAAGGTGTATTCTGAAAAGCATCGACTGTGCTGCAACTTCAGGACTGAATAAAGAGTTTTTGTAAAGTGGGCAGGACTACATAAACATGTCTGTCTCAGTGTGTGGGCATGTTTTTATATCTTGATGGGGATCAAATGACAGTTTTGACCTCGTGGGGACATTTAGCTGATCCTCATAAGAAAAACCTTTTTGGAACAAACCTGTAAAGCCAAACTGGTTGCTGGGTAAGGCATATAAAACATTATTAAGATGCCATAATAATTATGTGAATAGTAAGATAAGTGAGTGTGAGAGAGAGTTCCTCTGACTTATAATTGGCTAATATCCCACATGGTTTCACTCTGCTGAGCATCTTTATTACCAGAGTGATCAGCGTACCCCACTGCAGTACAGTTTCAGTAATTAAGTTTCACTGGTTTGTGTTTTTTTTTTTTTATTTAACCCTGTGAGTGGAAACTGTAAAGTTCTAATGAATATTAAACTTCAAAATTAATATTTAGGGCCGCACCTCACAGCAAGAAGGTCCTGGGTTTGAGTCCCAGACCAAGTGAGGGCGTTTCTGTGTGGAGTTTTCATGTTCTCCCCATGCTTGCATGGGTTTCCCCTGGGTACTCTGGTTTCCTCTCACAGTACAAAGATATGTGCAATAGGCTAATTGCCCCTAGGTGTTAGTGTGAATGTGAATAGTTGTGTGTGTCGCCCTGCGATAGTCTGGCGAACTGTTCAGGCTGTACCCCACCTTCACCCTGAGTTGGCTGAGATAGGTTCCAGCCTCCCTGCGACCCTAGTAGGAGTAAGCAGTTCGGCAAACGAATGAATTATTAATTACCTATTGTTACCTTTCTAAATTAGCCTCAGTTTTGGCCGTCACTGGTCATATGATAAGGCTCATGTACGAAATGATCATATATGACGCTGCATTGCTGTATGATTTGAGTGAAGGGGAAACTGGACAGAATTTCAAATAAATAATTAAAAAATCACATACATTAATGATGGAAAACAAACAGTCTATGGTGTGAGCCTGATCCCTCATCTGTCATTTCCTGTAAGAAATTCGACGAAGCAAAGGAACGACCCTTAACATTTTACATTGTTCCAGTTGCGCAATGGAAACACAGAGATAAATGTGTGTTATGTGCTGGTGTGTGTTACAGTTGGTGGTTTAACGTGGGCTTGGTGCTTTTGGGGGTGTGTTTGAGCCTCGCCACTTTCTGCATTGTGTATCTGGAGTGGATCAAAGGAATTCAGCATTATGATCAGGAATACCCTGTGATTCCACCCATCACCACAGCAGCATTCATCGCTGCCTCCTTCAGGTCAGTGTGCAATACTTCACGTTTAAAAGTCACATCTGGTGAAATAATCACTTAAATTTTCATATGTACAGTTTCGTATCTTCAGTGTGAACATTGCTGTTAGAGTTGCCCCCACCCGAAATAGTCAAACTCAGAAGATATAAATAAATTAATTATTAAAGTGTTTTGGGTTTTTTTTATAATGAAAAACGTGTTACACTTTTATCAGTTGATAGTTATGTTTGTGTCCACAAAACAGGTTAATCTCTAATAGCACTTAAAACATTATTTTGTATATCCGACACAGGAATTATGCAGCAATCTGATTGGTTACTTAGGATATTGTTGAATATTCACTTTGACTCTTCATGCTTTAAAAGTATTTTTTTAAAAACAATAATAAAATGTAAAAATCTCATTTTAGTTTCTCTTTTCTTATGTTCCTGTGTAGTATATACTAAAATAAAATATTAGCCTCAGGCTCAATGTTCTGTCTCGGGGACTATTCAGCGATATCCACCTCACCTTCAGTGAATAATTGTGTTAAACATGCGTTATAACAGCTGTGAAGTCACTTCCTGTCTTAATTCTATATTTTTTTGTGTTAAAGGATAATTTTGGTATTTTTTTTTAAATCCGAGCCCTTTTCCCCCCTCACATCTGTTTCATTTTGTGTGTACGTGTGTGTTCACAGTTTTAACATTGCATTATGGCCTGTGTGGTCCTTCCTTACTCCTGTGATCCTCTTCACTCAGTTTATGGGAATCGTGATGATGATCTCACTCCTGGGTTAAAGGCAAGAACACATGCACAGGAAGTTATATTATTCCCAATCCCAATCAGATGATTGTCATTGTGCTGTGTGAACTGAATAAGCTCTTCATTTTCGGACAGATTGTGACACAAATCCCACTGCAGTGATATTTTCTCTTATATCCCATTTTTATTTTATTTTTTAATATGTATTTTATATGAAAATATCCCCATGAATATCTCACTTCATTATATTACATGAATTGTCCCATTAAAAATCTGTTTCAATCATTTTTTGTGGTTAATTTGTTTATTTATTTATATATTTATTTTCCGCAAAATCTCTTTTAAATATTGGGTACGTTGGCACAAATTGCCAAGGGATTTCAGTTATAATTAAGACCGCCCATCACAGATAGGGCGGCCTTCCTTGGTTTTACTGATGCTCTCTGTTCCACTTCTAGTAGTTTCAGCATGAATCTTTTACAGTGTCTCAATATATTCAAAAGACAGCTCAAGTTTGGTCATATAAGGTGACAGAAGAGATCCGCATCTGCTCTGTGGGGACTTTCCATGGGTATGCCACAAGGCTCAGTGCTGGGCCCTATTCTGTTCTCCCTCTTTACCTGTTTTCTTAATGAAGCCATTTCCTCACATGGGTTTTCATTCAATTCAGTGTTATTTTTTATACTTGATATTGTCTAAAGCAGCTTTACATAGTAAAAGTAATTTAAAAAAGGAATTTAAACATTTTTCTACAACCCCAACACATCCCTAATGAGCAAGCCTGCGGCAACAGTGGCAAGGAAAAACTCCCTCAGTGAGGAAGAAACCTTGAGAGGAACCAGACTCAAAAGGCAAACCCATCCTCATTTGGGTGAAACCATAACAATACACACCATATAAGATAAACTTCATTACAGTCCAACATGTAGTCTGGTTGGTTTATACTAAAACTGTAAGTCCTAAATAATGGTGGAAAAATAGTTTATATCACCAGCAGTGATCTTCACAATCAGCAAAAGAGTTTATATCACCAGCAGTGATCTTCACAATCAGCAAAAGAGTTTATATCATCAGCAATGACCTTCACAATCAGCAAAACTCCACCAACATTTTCTAATCTGTCAAGGAGAATCGTATGATCAATAGTGTCAAAGGCTGCACTAAGGTCAAGTAACACAAG
>JBCNYH010000005.1:5654983-5668809 GCA_039654325.1 Tandanus tandanus
CCAACAATTAAAGCTTTATCTAAAGAAACAACCAGGTTTGAAATGAAGTCTGCAAATTCACACAGGAATTCGGAGTATGGCCCTGGGGGTCTGTAAATAATAATTAAAGGTATCAGCTGCGTGGGCATATTTTTTCTGGGAACGTATGTTATGTTAGTATATAGAATTTCAAATTTATGTCTAGATTTCTGTATAACTCCTAGATTATCAGTATAAATTACTGCGATGTATCCTCTTCTGCCAGTTAGATGAGGTTGGTGTATATAACTGCATCCGGGAGGACTCGCTTCATTTAATTCTACATACTCATTTGGGTTATATCCATGTTTCTGTTAAACACATTAAACTAAACTTCTGATCAGTAGTTTTCATACTACTGCTATACTGCTGACAATCAAATAAAAATGTTCAGCTACCCAGTACCTACTGGAGGTCTCTTTTACTGCCGTGTGTGAAGAGGATTAAGATAGGAAACCAGATATAAAAGCCCCCCAGTGCACGTTTGTTGTCAACCCTATGTATCATAAATTAAATGCAAACCCACCCACCGTTTCCTCCTACCCCTGTCCAAATTCCTGCCATGGCTTCCTAGGTTTCAAAAGTGATGCGGGTAATGTGTTTTTGGAGCACCAGAGAGCAGATATTTCACAGCTTGGGCATTTAAGTGACAGCAAAATGAGGCACTGAAATTTGTGTTGTGGTTTCTTTCCAATAGATTAAAAGTCTTGAAAAGAAGCAGTGCTACATTATCACAAGCTTTTGGTACCCATCCCTAAGTGCACCAAGCAACGTGTTTCCAATCTGTCCATTGTCAATGACCCAGCATCCCCTATAGCCTTAGATTCCTCTTCTTAATTGACTAGAGTGGAACCTGATGTCATCGTCTTCTTGTGCAGCCCATCTCTCTCAGGGTTTAACATCCTGAGATGACTCTTGACAGACCAACTAATTGCATAAAAGCGTAGATGAGTAAGGTCTGTATTTCAGTATAGTTTATACAGTCTCTTAAAAAAGTTTGGTGTATAAGTACAGTATTTGTCAACAAATTACAATCTTAGCAGATATGCTTGGATTGGAGAGATTGTGAGGTGCAGGCACTTGGGTCATGCCTTTGGTGCCGGTGATATAGTGGTTAGGGTGCTGGGCTCATGAGCGAGAGGTCGTAGCTTCAAATCCTGTCAGTCATCCACCATGCTAAGATCCCTGGGAAAATTTTCAACTATAAGTGTGCCTCTGTCCACCCAGCAGTATAAATGACTGCTGGGAGGGTAACCTGCGATGGAGTAGCATCCCATCCAGGAGGAGTTGAACTCCTAGTTGCTTCACGCTACAGAAACCTGGATAAGTTCTTGCTTAATTAGCCAGTAGGCTCATGTGTAAAAGCCCAATAGACTGTATCTTATTTGAGTCAGGTGTGTGTGTGTGTGTGTGTGTGTGCGTGCGTGCGTGCGCGTGTGCACCTGTGTCCAGTGCAATACCTGTGTCCAGCGCAATTCTAATTGGCATTGATTACTGCATTTATGGAGGATTTATGGCGGATTTGTGCACCCACCTTTGGTTCATCCTGTGTGTGTGTATGAGTGTGTGTTAGGAGGAGAGATAATCTCAAGGGTCATAAAGTTCTCTGATCATCATTGTCATAATGGAGTCTATTGTTAAAAGTATCTGTTTCACATTTATTAGCATTAGCTGTGTAATACCATGGATGTTTTTCTCTGGTAACAAGCCAGTGAGTTTGTGGTATTGTGTATTTGTTATTTGTTTCTGGGTCTTTCTCTCTTTTCAGCCCTGTTTGGGTTGGGTTAATGAAATAAACATGCTATGGGATGTAGAGAAGAGGGGTTTTTTTTTCTATTTTTACTTTTTTTTTTTTTTTTGGAAGGTTATCTGAGCCATGTCGGCGCTGCGTGTCACACAAAGGCGATTCCATAAAGGGCCATTGTCGGACTGACCATTGACCAGTGAAACGCGAAACCCCACTTCCCTTTCTTTCCCATCAGCCCCAACGACGAAAGAATAGCCACAATAAATAAGGCTTAGTTCATTTCCACTGGACCCACACAGAGCTGTGCAGAGGTGAAGAGTGCAAGCAAGCAGTGCCAAAAAACGCACCTATATTCTTACATTTTGCTCGAGAATCTCACGCTGTAAAAACAGGTGGAAAGTTACCATTACGCGCACTTTGCGCACAGCCCTATGACCTGTCCGTGAATAATCTGAAGGATTTTTTTGGGGGGAGCGGCTCGTGCGCACTCTATCCTGTGCGTTGCGCGCTTTAAATCGGATTTCAGCGCGTTTTAAGGTCAGTTTGTTCAAGCCAAAGAAGAATGGAGGGATGGTGTTGGATTAATATCTGGCATTACCGGTTCCTCTGAGCCGCTGAAGAGGCTTGAAACTCGACCTCCAGCTCCTAATCTGCAGATTTACAGAGGGGTATATAGGTAGATTACCGCGAAAACGAACCGGATGCTGAAAACGCGCTTGGAGAAACCAGATATTTGAATTCGTGCAGCTGGATTGCAGGGCAGAATGATGGAGCACGGTGGAACTGATGTGAAGTTCGTGAGCAAGTACTGTCCCAGTTCCTCATCATCCTCAGCCTCTTCCTCCTCCTCCTCTTCCTCCTCTTCCTCGGCGCGCGAGATGAAGATTTTATCCACGCTGCGCGGCAGCCTGAGCCAGAAGTACCCGCAGAAGAACGGCGAGGTGCTGAGCGCGCAGTACGGCATCAACCTGCTGCTCGTGGGCATCGCGCTCATGCTCGCGCTCGCCTACCAGGGACCGACCGTGACCGAGGAGACGGTGCTGGCTTTTCTCTCCACGCTCATGCTGGTGCAGCTGCTTTGGATGATCTGCTACGTGGCGCGTCTGGAGCGCAAGCGCAATGCGCCGCCGGAGAGAGACGCAGAGGCGGCCACATGCTGGATCCGAGGTACCAGAGTGCGCTTTACGCGCTTTCCTGAACGCACTTATTAATAACAATAAAAGCCAAAGGGTATGAAAGTGTATTAGGGCAATTTACGGATGTTTTTTGTTTCCTCGGGGGCATGGGGGATTTTTCTGAGAAAGTCAGAATTTCTGGAGAGAGAAAAAAAAAATCAGAAATAAGTTCTGCGTTTAAATTCGGAATTTCTAAGGGGGAGAAAAAAAAAAATCAGAGGTCACTTTGTCGCAAACCGACAAAGAATCTCCCTAATAATAAACCCAATTCTAAAATATAACTTAATAAGCACATCTCTGTCATCCATTTTGACATTACTGACTTTAAACTGACTTTTCTGTCAGAAATGGTTTCTGATTTTTTTTTTTTTTTTTTTTTTCTGACTTTATATTCTAATATACCCTATGCATGCTCTCGGAAAAAATAAATACACATGTAGGTGGCCCTGGTACTCTTTCATAAAAGAGATACAGAGAAACAAGCTGAGAGGTAGACATGGCTAAGCCTGAAAATAAATCTCTCTTCGGTGGTACTTTTCACCAGTGAACCATTGGGGTGATAGCGGTTTGTCAGTAGGGCTGTACCTTCTAAGGTGCTTTTGTGTACACTTTACCTTAAGGGACATAAATGGGCACCTGCCATACCCCTGTTTCTGAAGTATACATCTTTTGTAGGTCTATCCCATGTGTGTGTTGTACACCTGTGCATGTTGTGCCAGATAGATTCTAGTGCATGTCAGTGGTACTTATCTTAACAGTGCAGTTACATATCTTAAATAATTTGTAAAGCTGTCGCCATAGTTCCAGGGGAGAGATGCTGCATGCTGAAGGTACAGAAGATGTACCTTTGATGGTACCACCAAGAGAAACTGTAATGTGGTACCTTTTCTCGAGAGAGAGCTGAGTGTCACATAACTCTACCCTTGAAAGTCTTAACTGGGTCATGGAGGAAAATCTAAAGCCAAGCTTCATCGGGAATCTATTCCTGTGGATATATGAGAATGAATCTAAAGCCTGAAATTGCTGCCCATATACTAAAGTTATGGCGTGGTTTGCTTGGCAGTGGAAATAGTGACAATATGGACAATTGTGGGTAATTTGGTAAATCAATACTAGGTTTTTCTGGCTGCTTCATCCTGGGATTAAACATTTGTATTCTGATATGAGGGAGTGGTCTCTTCTCAGATGACCCCACCCCATCTCCACAGCATGGGCCTTAATTAGAGAAAAAATGAGAAAATATAGGCCTTTATCTTACATCATTATCAAAATATGCAAAATGTTTGTGTAAGTTGATATTTTTGGGGTTGTTTTTTACAGGTGGTTTGACTCTACTGGCTCTGCTCTCACTCCTCACAGATGCTTTCCGTGTTGGGAATTTTGTTGGTTATCTGGATTGTGTCTCTCCTGTGCTTGGTGTCTACCCGGTCGTACACACACTTCACACAGTGTCGCAGGTGAGACTGTATGTGGTGGGAGGTCAGAGGGCAGGGTCTGAAGATGCGTTCAGATGATTTAGGTAGGTAACACACCGCCATTAAAGGGGCGGTGTCACAGTTACTGCAAGTAGATGATAGTTAGTAAAGAAGTGCACATGAAATTCCTGGGAATAGCGTAGTTCAGAGTTTGACCTTGATTTAGGAATTTTAAACTTAATATTAGTGCGAAAAACTGCACAAATGAGTGATTTTACAAATCAGAATCGTACCAGGGTGGTAAGGACCTCACAATTTTACTTTTGTTATCATGATTTGTATTAGCTAGTACTGTGTAGGGTGTAATTTAGCCACGTATCCTGACAAAAACAGATAAAGTATGAAACATACAAACAAACATGCCCTTACATTTGTATGTGGTGATAACAGCTTGCGGCCACTGATATGGTGCTTTCCTCCTCCTGCGGATATATCCTAAATTCAAACCACTAAAAAGGCATTCAGATGCTTCTAACTTTTAAAAATAATCACACACACACACACACACACACACACACACACACACACACACACACATATATATATGGTATGAAATTATAACTTCTGATTGGATTTTTTTAAAAGTATGGAATATGCATTAGTACATGTCATTTAACTCCTTTAAGGTTTTTGAATAGATACTCTAAAGGCACAGTGACAAAAGTCAAAAGCTGGAGGCGAGGTACACCCTGAACAGGTTGATAGACCATTGCAGGGCCAACACACACACTCACAGCCATTCACACTCACATTCACACCTAGGGGCAATTTAGAACAGCCAATTAGCCTAATGTGCATGTCTTTGGACTGTGGGAGGAAACCGGAGTGCCTGGAGGAAACCCACACAAGCAGGTAGAGAACATGCAAACCCCACACAGAAACGCCCGGGACTCGAACCCAAGACCTTCTTCTTGCTGTGAGGCGGACATGCTAACCATTACGCCAGCGTGCTGCCCTACTAAGTATTAAAGTGGCTGTTATTGGTTACTCTTAAATCTATAGTGCATTATTCAGCCGTACCATCCTGAGCACATGCATGAATTGATTTGACAGTGAGTGGGTATCTTTTCTTATCTCTGTGCGCCTTTAGCCTAAAAGCTCTCTGCAGGATCACATGTCGAAAGTTTGAACTGAAATATGGAGTTGTAATTGACTCAGTGCTCAGTGCTGTAATTGATCTCTGAATCAGAGGGTCTTATATCGCTAGGGGTCTGCAGGGAATAAATGAGCGCTTTGTGCTTAAATAAAAGGCTCTCTGTCACTGCTGATCCTGTTCAACTTGATTATGACTCATTTGACTAAAATTGATTCTTCCAAACCCCCGTTTGAGTGATTCGGACAACGTTGGAGTTTTGAATTTGAACTTGAATTTGAGATTTGAACTTATAAAGCCATCTTATGTTGTTAAATAATACACGTAGGAAAGAATTATATAAGAATATAAAAAATGATAGAAGAATTACCTTCTTGTCTGGCGTGGATTTTTTTTTCTAGGATATTTGTACATAAAATAAGAGCAATCTGAATGCACAAGCTGGGGGAAAAAAACGTACACATCACCCCCTGATGGACATGCTGTAATACTACACTTAGAAAAAAATTGTCCTATATCAAAATGTTAAACAATCCTTTAAAAAATTCCTGAATCCAGAATTTGATCCGAATCATCCCTAAAATCGAATGTAGTATAAATTTGATGAAAATCTGCATGTAACTTTTTGCGTAATCCTACAAACCGAAGGTAAAACATAACCTCCTTGATGGAGGTAATGAACTTTAAGCATTGGGAATGCAGATTTGTTGAATATCCGCATGTTGGAAAAAAATTCTAAATAATTAATTTGTTCATGGTGCAAATACTTTCCTGATGATGATGATGATGCAGTTAAAAAGGTGGCTTTGTGTGTGTGTGTGTGTGTGTGTGTGTGTGTGTGATGTATTTGATCTGATGATTGTAATCTTTTTTCATTTTGCAGGTTCATTTTCTCTGGTTTCATGTTAAAGATGTCATCAAGCGTTACGAAACATTTGAGAGGTAAATTTGTGCGCATACTTGTGTTTCCACAGAATCACTGATGGAACTCTTGCTATACTTACTAGCAGTCCCTTTACTATAATAGTAGTCATGAGTTTAAATTCCAGCAATGCCAAACTACCACTGTTGGGGTCCTGTTGGGACTCTTAACCTGCTCAATTTTATCCTTTCTTAACTATAAGTCACGTTTGGACACAAGCATCAGCTAAACGAGGTAACAGTAAATGTGTGTTAGGTTTGGCGTGATTCATGCTGTATTCACTAACCTGCTGATTTGGAGTAACGGAGTAATGACTGAAGCCGAACATGCTCTCAATGACCACAAGAGACGATTATCAGCAATCGGACACTTCAACTTTACTGTTGGGGGTAAAGTTAAAACACGTGCATACACGCAGACTGAACCTCCTCCTCATCTGAACCTTCTGTTACTGTAGCTGGTACTGGTTCTTTCTTTGTAGATTCTCTTTCCCTCTGTTTGGCACCTCTGCTAGGAATTTGTGTTTTCACCTGTGTTGGTTTGTTTGTTAGTTTATCTGCTTGTTTGTTTATGGGCAACACAAGTCAAATATTTATGCACAGATTTGAATGAACTTTTTTTCTAGACTAGGGTGTGGTACAAAGAACAAAACATACATTTTTGGAGGTGATTCGTGCATGGGATCATATTTTTAAAAATGAGCAAAATCCCCCCAAAATCTCAATTGTTTAACATGGCAAAATAGTCAGCAGATGCCCACTAGGGGGAGACATTTCATTATAACTGTGCCAAGTTATAAAAACTTTTCTGATTAATTAGTGCACTTGTCTTCATAATCTTTTTTGTGCCTGGCGGAGGTGCCGTACGCTCTTTAAATCCCTGTCTAGTTTATCTCTGATTTTTTTTTTCTATTTCTGTCTGTCTGACTAATTTCATGCTACGTAATGGTTTGGTAAATTGTTTTGTCTCTCTGTCTCTTCTCAATCCCAGAGGGCAGTCAGCCTGACTGTAACTGTACAACCAGTGCATGTTCGATATTCAGCAGTAGTCTGTACTATCTTTGTCCCTTCAACATTGAGTACCACATTTTTGTCTCTGTGCTGCTCTTCGTCATGTGGAAAAATGTTGGCCGCACCCTCAACCAACAAACCAATCAGAAGCCTGCATCGTCGTCACCATTGCTAAAAGGCTCGGGAGACAGACCTTTCCTGCTGCTCGGCCTAGCCCTTGGGCTCCTGGCACTTGCTAGTGCCATCACGGTGCTTGTCATCTACATCATCCATGTGGAGGAGTCCCTGGAGGCACGTCATGCCGCCATCTCCATGTTCTACTGGTTTGGAATCATCATTCTAGCATGCATGAGTATCACCTGCGCTATCGGATTGATCATCTATCGCCTCGAGAATTGGCCCATGGACACGGCGCCAAATCCAGCCAGAACGCTCGATTCTAAGCTTCTTCTCGGCTCTTCCATTGGCTCCTGGCTTGTCTGCTGGTGCAGTGTCATTGCAGTGGGTGGGGCGACAAATTCACCCAAATACCGATGGACCAATTTATTATACGCCATATTTTTAGTTTTGGAAAAGTGCGTACAAAATCTGTTCATTGTTGAGTCGCTTTACAGGAGACGACGTGAGCCTGAAAAACGGTCTGCCCTTTGCACCACCCATAACTCCATCATAAGCCCCGACCAAGGAAGTGAGAAAATCTTTGCTGTGTATGATGGTATCATTAACCATGCGTACGAGTCACCAGATAAAAACGATGAGAACGAAAAACAAACTGATAGCAGGAACAACGGGAATGTGTCTCATTCCCTTGAGCACGGAGTACCCGAGACACCGAACAGACTGCGGCAGGTCCTGAAAAACATCTCCATCTTCCTGTTTATGTGCAACATATCGGTAAAGCTCTTCATTAATACTGACATTCATTGCTATTCCACTGCCTGTAATTGCTTAGCCACTGAAATAAGAATATAATTATCTTGGGTGTGTTTCTCTGTGTTTATGTGTGTAGCTCTGGATCCTACCCGCATTTGGATGCCGGCCGCAGTTTGATAACGGTTTAGAGGAAGCGTCATTTGGATTCCCGATCTGGACCACGGTGCTGAATTTCGCCCTTCCCATGAGCCTTTTCTACCGCATGCACTCTGTTGCTGTTCTCTTCGAGGTTTTCCGGAAAATTTAGTCCCCACTTCTGCACTTTTTTTTTTTTTTTTTTTTTTTGCACGCAGTAATGATGATTCCCTTCAGCAAGTTCTCTGAATCAGAGCTACCTTCTTTTTAAACATTATTGTTTCTTCCAAAAGAGGATAAAGAAACAATACCCTCAATGTTGATTGCACAAAGGAACCATGACTAGAGCCTAATAAGTGCTCATTTGCCTTTTCTTCTCACATAAGATACAAAAAAGCAAAATATTTCAGCCTTTACTCTACTATGGGCTGCTCCTCATTTTTATTAATTGGCACAGGAATTCAAAAAGCAGTTGACTCGTAGGCTACTCCATTGTTAAAGGTACAGTGTGTAAGATTTAGCGATATCTAGTGCCATCTAGTGGTGAGGTTCCGGATTGCAACCAACTGAAGCCTGTATTATTCTGGGCTATTGTAAAAACATGGCGGAGCAAGATGGCGGCCTCCATGAGAGGAGACCCGCTCTACATGTAGATATAAACAACTTATTCTTAGGTTTTTACATTTTAAATGATTATCGATTCATGAAAATCTATTTATCGATGACTTAATTTCTGTTAACAGATCTTCCAAAATATTACACACTGTACCTTTAAAGCAACAACTGATTCCAATCAGCTCTAATTTATTAGTGAACAATCAAACCTCCATTCATTAACATACATGTGCAGGCTTAAATTTACATTTATACCTTCACTGATTATTTCGGAGACACTGCTTACCAGGAAAATAAAGAAATGTACCAAAAATAAAGCTTCATATTACAATACTTTAGATTTAAACATAGACCATGTTACTAGAGGTGTGCATAATGTGAGTGGGGGTAAACTGAGAGGTTTGGCGGAATAATGAAATGCCACGTTAGTTGAGTTGTTTGGCATAGTGCTTGTGCAGTGTTAGCAAGAGTACCATTGTGCATTAGGACTGGGACCATGTGCCGCATCCAACACCAAAAACCCTCTTGCAAGCGGGAGCTTCACCCTCAAAGAAAGTTCATCTTCAGTACCTGCTGTATCCTATCAAATAAAATGCTTATATTTTGATAAGTACAGTTTTAGAACCATATTTCCTCCATAATAACTGCAGACGTGGATGGAATTTCTTCGAGAGCAGGCAGGAGTGGGGTTTAAAGGTATAGTGTGTAAGATTTAGCCGTAAGATATAGCGGCAAATAGCGGTGAGGTTCCAGACTGCAACCTACTGAAATTTCATTCCCGACACCTCCCCTTCTAAGCCTGTATTGTTCTGGGCTACTGTAGAAACATGGTGGAGCAAGAACGACTTTTTGTAATGATTACAGATTAATGAAAACTTTTTTATTGATGCTATACTTAATTTCTCCTAATACATCCTCCAAAATGTTACACACTGTACCTTTAAATTTAAAAAAGGCCAACATACAACCATAAACTCGGTTTTATTTATTAATTATCCACTTTTCGGAAATACTACGTTCCTTAATAATTGGGTAATATCACCAGGATCTTGAGGGAGTGGCCCGGAGTTAGAATATTCTTCAGGAGTGGGCGGGATTTGAAAAACAGTCCTGCCCACTGCTCTCTGTTGACACATGAGTGATTGGAACGCAATAACGTCCCATGAAATGAAATATTATTAATAACAATTATTTTTTTAAATCTTTTCTCGTTATAGTTCTCCACAACGTGTGAACATATTAGTCAACTAATCAATGATGCAACCCAGACTACCGACCGTGTTTGAATGGGAAGCTTAGCTTTTCTCTTCTGTGATTGGATGAAATTGTTGAAAATATTTTCCATGGTTTGGACAAAGGGAATAACTGCAGGCGTTCTCAACACTGTAATTTGAGTTCTCTTTAGTGTAATTTAAAAGAATGCCATCGTGAATGGACAAAACGTACAGTTACTGGATTTCTTTTCAATTTGTGCAGACAACAACGATAGCTTGCATTCTCTCTGTAGTATTTGTACCAAAAGAAGTTCCAAAATGGGTTTTTTTTGTTTGTTTGTTTTGTTTTGTTTTCCGATTACGTTTCACTGCATTGTGTTTGCTCAGAAAGCCATTTTGTTGCCACCCTCCGCCCATTGTGATTGAACTGAAAGTGAGATCCTGACCTTTTCTTCACTTCAGTTGGACAGAAGACAAGCCTTTCTTGTCTTTGACTGGATGGAAAGAAAGGCATTTTGCTTTTAGCCCACTGTATTCAGACAGACAGGAGAGCGTGTGGTTTTCCTCCTTGCTGTGAACAGACAGGGAAGAGTTCTCAATTTCTCAGATGGCGAGATGGCGACAGGAAGAGTCACACTTTCTGTGGGCTGATGCGTCACCCGTTCAGCACTTTCAGAGACTCGTACACACTCCTCGAACACGTCTCAACTCCATAGGTGCTCTTATTTCCTCTCAGAGCATGTTTGTTGGTGCTAACTCTAACACGCAAAACACCAGCTTCAGGTTAGCAACAAGCAGTGAAGGACAACAGATGTGACTGTGAGCAATATATATATATATAAAGACTGAGCTTGTTAATGAGTGCTACAGTGAGCAGGGCTGCAGGAGTATCTACTGTGTGTTGATATTTTGAATGATCATCATCAGGACTAACTATAATCTTAACTGGGATAAATAGATCTGATCTACATATACAGTATTTTAATATTGTCAACCCCTTAAACTCCTGGCTCATTGTTCAATTATTCATATTAACCATAATACAGTTAATGATTCAGTCACTGTAGAGAACCTACAACCCCAATTCCAAAAAGGTTGGAACACTGAGTAAAAGGGAAATAAAAACAGAATACAATGATTTGGAAATCACATAAACTCATATTTTATTCACAATAGCAGCCGTGGCCTAATGGGTAGAGAAGAGGGTTTGGGACGTCACGGTCGCTGCTTCGATTCCCGAACCAGCAGAAAAAAATGTGTGGCGGTGGGGGAGTGAGCTGCACCTTCCCTTCCTCCACCTTCATGGCTGAAGTGCCCTTGAGCAAGGCACCGAACCCCCAACTGCTCTCTGGGCGCCGCAGTGTGTGGCAGCCCACTGCTCCGAGTGTGTGTTCACTGTTTGTGTGTGTGCTCACTTTGATGGGTTAAATACGGAGCCAAAATTTCCCTTGTGGGATTAATGCAGTAAATAAAAAATAAAAAAACAAAAGATAACATACAAAATGTTAAAAGTGGGACATTTGACTATTTCATGAGAAAATATGAGCTCAATTTAAATTTGATAGCTGCACGTGTCAAACAAAGTCGTGACAGGGACAACAAAAGGCTGGAAAAGTTGGTGGTAACAAAAGAAACAGCTGGAGAAATATTTTTGGTTAATTTCGCAACAGGTTAGTAACATGAATGGGTATAAAAAGAGCATCTGGGCAGAGGTTCACTAATCTGCAAAAAAAAAAAATGATGTCTAAAATTGGGGAACAATTTCAGAATAATGTTCCTCGATATAAAATTTCGAAGACTTTAAATGTCTCATCATGTACAGTTCGTGATATCATTAAAAGTTTACGAAAATCTCTTAGCGCCCGGGTCAAGTCCAGAAATCAATATCGGATGCTGGATCTTTGCTTTGCGGTTAGCACGTCCGCCTCACAGCAAGAAGGTCCTGGGTTCAAGTCCAGGGCTTGGTGAGGGCTTTTCTCTGTGGAGTTTGCATGTTCTCCCCATGCTTGCCCTCCCACAGTCCAAAGACATGCACATTAGGCTAAATGGCTGTTTCAAATTGCCTCTAGATGAGAATGTGTGCCTTCTTGTGACCCTGATAGGATTAACCGGTTCAGCAAATGAGTGAGGGAGTGATCTTTGGGCCTTGAGGCAACACTGCATGAAAAACAGGCATGATTCTGTCATGGAAATCACTGCATGGGCTCAGGACGACTTCCAGAAATCATTGTCTGTGAAATTTATTTTTGGAATTGGGGTCGTATTAGCAGGGTTAGCCTGGGCCTTTCAGGGAGTCTAATGGATTAATAACTTCCCAGTTTCTGGTGCTGTTTAATGTCCTTTTATAAATCACTTGAATGATCTCTGCAAATGTTCTCATTACATGTACCTGGAAAAAACTTTACTTGTATTTTATTGATACCAAGCAAAAGGTTCCTATGCCATTTATATAAAACTGTATGTCGGCTGTATGAACTGTATATCTTTTTTTTTTTTTTTTTTTTTTTTTGTCCTGAAGATGAAAAAACAAAAACAAAAATGACCCTTTGAGCTGAAAAACAGAGGTTCTCTCATTAGACGTTCTGCTTCAAAGCCCAGGTAATATCTTCTAATATCTAATATATGTAAGAGGGGGGGAAACACTGTTAAGACTTTGTGAATCGTACGCAGTGTGATGGATCATGTTCTCTTGTGCGTCTCGGTGCCAGTGATGTTAAAGACTTGAATTTCTCTGAGAGACCACAGCCATGCACACAGCACTATACTGGTTTTTTGTTTGTTTGTTTGTTTGTTTGTTTAACGTGTGAAGTTTTTAAGTGTTATCTGGTTCCTAATTAAGTTGTATTTTGGATTTCTGTTCACGAAAAAGCACCAGTGCATAGTTTATAATCACTTAGGTTTTGATTTACAGTTAGTAAAAGTTACATAATCCTTAAGATATGGCTTTACATTTCTTTATATTCGAATATTACAATTTTATTAGACAAGATTTAGTTTGGCCTTGGTTTCTGTTTGGGACAATATTCAACTGTGCACAGCTTTAACTTTGGGAACAAGTCAGTTTGGAGCTTAATTCAACTAAGTTTCAATTTGGGAAACGATTTTATTTGAGACAAAATATACTTTCGGATGAGTTTCAGCCAAGACTATAATTCAGAATGATTTGTTTCTCATGAATAATTTGACTTACCTTGTTCTGTTTCATGCATATGTTTCTACATAATAAAGAATATACTATACTGAGCAATAATAAATAAAATAAATTAAATTAAATCAAAATTTGCCTTTGCATTTAAAATTGATTTCCTTAGGTAGGATTGTGGTTCTTCTTTCTTTGCTGATAAAATCCCCAAATGCCCTAAATATACACTGCCCAGCCAAAAAAAGTCACACACACTAATATTTTCATGGAGAACCTTTAACCTTGGTTACAGCATGTAATCTCCATGGCATTGTTGCTCCAGTTGGTCCTGTCGAGGCTCAGCAACATTAATGTGGCAATAAAATGAAGTCAGCTGATGATCTGAATGTAGTGAATGAGCAGGTTAT
>JBCNYH010000005.1:5691060-5710189 GCA_039654325.1 Tandanus tandanus
TCATTTACTTTAAAGGATGTGATATTTTACTATGTGAATTCGGAAAAGAAAGATGTAGAACATATAGTGAATTTTTTTATTTTACATGCAAAATATTTCTTGCATAAACAAAAGTATTTGAAGCGACAGCCCTTGTTTTCACTTTTTGTATTTGAGGTAAACTCACTCTTCAAATCCCTTAGTCTTATTAAGCAAAATAAAAAGAATGAAAGACTGATTACTCTCTTCATAAACATTTATAATGAGATTGAATCCTTATTTCCTCAGCATGTGGCTTAGAAGAAACTCCTATCCTCTCATGTATTTTTATTTTCTTTAAAGGGACACTCTTGTTATTGAAGTTATCATCTTGCTGTACACTCTGTAATGTTGTCTGTTATCTCTGTTTGTGTATGTTTGTGTATTTCTTTTGATAAAATGTTTAATAAAAAAATGATGATAACACTTTCACTGATATGACTTTTGGAAGTCATACGTCATCAAGTTATGACAAAACATGGAAACATATCACCACTGTTACATGAAATGATGCATGCATTAGTAAAAACGTCCCATGGCGCACGCGCTCGCTACCTGATCCCTGGTGCTGAACTCATCCGGTACGAGAACGGTGCCGTTATCCTCCGGTTTCAAGATAAGCACGCGCGCTGAACACAGTAGGACGCACGCGAAGTATACAAGAGAAGGTCGCGCGAGACCAATACATTTCACATCCAGGAAGAAATCATAAAGCGCCATAAACGTTCACATCACACTCAGTTCTCTCATATTTCTCTACATGGGCATCATTTTTGTACTTTAACACTAAATATACGACTCTACCGGAGTTGAAACTCATTTCCGCTTTATCTTCTCCATGTTGTTTAGGTTTTTTTAGGAGAAAAGGGGTGGAGTCTGACACTTTTGGCTTTCCAAAAACTCCAAACTTCAGGAATTCTGACTTGAGGCCCCGCCCTCTTTAGTTTGATTGGCTGTTGTGGGAGCTCGAGCGCAAATGCTATTGGTCAGGAGTAGGTTCTTTTTATGCCTCGCCAAGAAGTGGAGAGATGTCCAATATCTGTGCGCGCGAGAGGTTGTTTGTTTACTGAGGCTGGACTGTATACACATAAAGTAGGTATGTTGGAAAAATAAACATGTTTACGTACTCGGGTGTAATGGATATGTATTTTCTAAAAACATCTGGTAGAAGGCTAGGCTCTGGACCAAACTTTCTAGCGCATGCGCGAAGCGCCATTTTAACCCTTGAAAATGATAACAGACTTGGTCACCCGTTACAAAGTTACCATAGCAACCAAATCTCAGCGTGTCGCGTGACATTCAAGTTAATATTGTTTTCACTTCCGGTGAAGACACTTTCCTCAGATTTGATCTAAGAAACAAAACCCCACCCAGAAACAGAATAAATGTGTTCCTATTTAAATATTTGTTATGAGTTTCATGACTGAAGTGCTAATGTTTTGGATGGTGGTGTTCCTTTGGAAAGTTTGGGGTTGTGACGTCACAGTTTGGTGTTACATTTTTAAGGAAAGTGCAAAAGTGTACCCAAAAAGTCACTAGAAGTTTGTGTATTTATTTATTCATCATGCTCAGGGGTGTGATCATCAAATTACAAATTATTATTAGACCCTTATTACACACTTGTTATAACAGTGATCAGGAGAGATTGTCATTGGGAGCAGTAGTAATCAGTGACTGGTTGTGGTCCTGCGATGAGCAAGCGGTTCAGGGTGTACCTTGCCTTTGCCCAGAGTTGGCCGAAATAGGCTACAGCCTCCACGCAAACCTAATAGGATTAAGAGGTTTGTCAAATGAGTGCGATAGATGATTGTGTTTGTTTTTTGTTTGTTTAGTCCATAAAATATGGATCTAGACCTGCATTAGTACCACACGCTGCTGCTGTTTGCAGGCTCTAGATCATGGATGTTATTCTGTATTAATTTCAGGATTCCGTTCAAGCAATTTTTAAAAAGTGTCTTCGTTATTAAATCATTTAATTCGATT
Source organism: Tandanus tandanus (assembly GCA_039654325.1). Taxonomy (NCBI): domain Eukaryota; kingdom Metazoa; phylum Chordata; class Actinopteri; order Siluriformes; family Plotosidae; genus Tandanus; species Tandanus tandanus. The sequence goes on from JBCNYH010000005.1 coordinate 5,693,062, forward strand.
CTGTCTACTTCCGAAACTTGAGATTAGTGTTGGATTGAAATGTGTTTGTGTGGGTGTGTGCAGGATGGACTGCTCGAGCGATGTGCTGCTGCAGCAAGCAGAGTATGTGTCTCTGCATTCGGGAATGTTGCTGGGAAGCGTGTGTTTCGGACTGCTGCTGGGAATGATCGCCGCTGTACTTATACACACACTCCTCTTTAAACCATACTGTCTGTCTGCAAAGGTCTCAGATTCTCTCTCCCTCACATACACACACACACAAACACACACACACTCACACATAATTTCTGTGGTAGCACCAATTACCTCCACCAAGAAGGTTATATTTTTGTATTTTTTTGTTTGTTAGTTTATGCAAAAAGCCTAAGTGACACTCTGTTCGATTTTGGTGGTGATCCAGATAAAATTCTGGATCCAGGATTTTTTTAAAGATTCTTTTACATTGTGAGATACTTTGGAGGTGTGGTATTACAGCAGGTCCAGCAGGGGGTGCTGTGTAGTTATTTTTTCGGCTTGGAGGAGGTTTACGCGCTGAGAGTACTGATTTAGCTTGGTGAGGAAATTCGTAGAGTGAAAATTCTCACATTGTAAGGTACACTTACTGTTATGCTAACAATAATTCAGGTGTAAACACTAATACGCCTATATTACTCTCCTGTATTGGAGTTGTGTTAACACGTGTGTTGAAATTAGTGTGTTGTGTAGTCTAAAGGAGATCCTTGGAGCTTGATGGATGTGGATGAGGAAGATGATGAAATGGAGCGGGATGGCATGGGAAGGAAGACAGAACCTGCTCAAACAGTTTGTACACATATACAAGTTTCTATAGAAAATAATCACATTTAGTCATTTCATTAATCATTTCTCTCGCTGTCTGTCTCTCAGGTCAGCCACATTGACAGTCCTGTAATCAACGACGTCAGTGCATTTGCGCTGAAAGCACGCGTTGTCTATCCCATTAATCAGAGATACAGAGTAAGAATATTCAAATATCTTTATATTTCTGTGTTAATCCTTTGAAGCTGCTACTCACTGGGTCATGCAGAAGCAGGGATGTGGCTTGCTGAGTATTCCTTCCAGAATTATTTGCACCCATCATCAAATTGAGCCAACAACAGGATTGTTCCTGCATTCCTTTGAACTTATACATGATTTATAGAGGCAAACCAACCTAAAAAAAAATAAACACGGGTAAACATTTCATTCATTCACTGAACTGCTTTATCCTACTTAGGTCACGGGGAGGTTGGAGCCTATCTCAGCCAACTCTGGCCGAAGGTAGGGTATACCCTGAAATGCACACACATACACAGTCTGTTGCAGGGCCAGCACACACAACGATTCACATTCACACCTAGAGGCAATTTGGAACAGCCAGTTAGCCTAATGTGCATGCCTTTGTACTGTGGGAGGAAGCAGGAGCAACCAGAGGAAACCTAGGCGATCACGAAGAGGACATGCAAACTCCACATAGAAAACGCTCTCGCCAAGCCTGGGACTTGAACCCAGGGTCTTCTTGCTGTGAGGCGGACGTGCTAAACACTACACGATCATACACTCTGTACATGAAATAGAAAAGTGAGAATGTGTATAATCCAGTCCTGTTATATTAATGTCTCAGGTGCTGCACAGAGCCGAGATTACATCTATTAAATCCGGTCATTTACACAACAAGGGAGAATCAGAGAATACACACGGTACCATAATGCAGTATTAGTAATACAGTAATACAACTGTTGCTATCTCCGAAAGCATGATTTTACTGTTTTGTTGCTTTTAGTAATAAAAAAAAAAAATCAAACAAGTGCTTTTCCTGTTAAACAGCTTATTTGAGTAAGCTGTTTGAAAATGATGATGATGATGATGACAGTAATAATAAGGCTAATCTCTTTGATAGTCTGTGTATGGTGTTAATTCCGCTGCATGTATGTTCCTACATTATCTGATTGTTAGCCATTAGCAGATGGCGCCTCGGATCCCTCACCTCATGACTCTGCCTCCTCATCTTCTGATTGGCCTGATGAGAGCGGAGATGAAGACGAGAGTGTTTCTTCGAGTCACGCCCACAAAACACACGCACACCTCACATTCAGGAGAGCACAGCACTATGCACAAACCCTGTCCTACCCTGAGTGAGTACACACTGAGGCTGGACAATATAAATATATATGGTCAATACTGTAATAAATGATGCTATGTGACACTTGATGTTGCTGTTTTTCCATTGTAAACTGGAATATTCATTCATTCATTCATTCATTCGCCGAACCGCTTAATCCTTTTACGGACGCAGTAAGGCTGGAGCGTTTCAGCCGACTCTGGGCGAAGGCAGGGCACACCCTCAACAGTTTGCCAGTTCATCACAGGGTCAATACACATGTAGGGACAACATACACACTCACCACTCAACAACTAATTAGCCTAATGTGCATGTCTTTGGACTGTCGGAGGATACCGGAGTATCCAGATGAAACCTGCTTAAGCACAGGGAGAACATGCAAACTACACACAGAAACGCTCTCGCCGAGCCCTGGACTCGACTCCAGGACTTTCATGCTGCGAGGCGGACATGCCAGCCACTAAGCCACAGTGTTGTGTTTCCCGTAAACTGAAATATTCCTTTTTATTAGCATGTAAAAAATTGGAAGCACAATAATTGTGTATTGTAGAAACTCTCACCCCTGGTTCACACACTAACAAAGTATATATTATGTAATAAGGATGCATCTGTCTAATTGTGTGTGGGGTGTGTGTATGTATTAGGGATGAGCAGAGACTCAGTCTGTTGTGTGTGACGCTGCATAGCCTTCATCAACATATGGCCCAGCTTCAGAAGGAACACTGGGAGGTAGGTTATGTGCACACACACACACACACACACACACACACACATACATGCAAACTGAGAGTTTATAGTTTATATGTAAAGCTCTATCCACATATACCATAATATAATCTATTATTATTATTTCAGATATTCCTCCAGATTGTGCGAGCTCTGTTCAGCACAGACAGTCAACTCATAGAGTACCAGGAGAAAGTGAGTATCCAGGAACACTAAGGATTGTCATATACACACATGTCATATATATCTTTGCTATTATAACCCCCACTCCTCTGAAAAGGCTTTCCGCTAGATATTTGCACCTTTTAGGCTTTATACATGAAGTAGCTCTTAATTTTTAGGCCAATTTCCCTGGCTGTGGGATCAAACATTTTTGTCATCAAACTTATTGGAGGGGTGGGGCCTGGGCCTGGAAAGAAGTCCTTAACTTCTTAAGTGTTTTCAGTTGCTCAGTTTCTGCTCGAAATCCCCCAAAATCCCTATTTTTATCATGGAGCAAAATGTTCATGCGACACCCACTAGGGGGAGACATTTCATTGTAACTATGAAAAATGTATAATAATCCATTTGCACCAGGCGGAGGTACCCTGCACTGTATGAATGCCACTCAGGCTGTTCTGCAGTTTGTGTTCATGTGAGAAATTTGTAACAATTCAAGACTTGACTTTTCTTCAGAATATACACACACAACATGGTGGTGTTGTTGTTGTTGTTGTTTTTGTATGTGTGCATGTGAAAGAGTCAAAGAAAGACTTGTTTACCCATGGTGTCTGTGGGCAGGAATTAGAGAAGTTAAAAAGAGAGTCATCTTCTGGAATACTGCAGTTCAAGATGGGGGCGGAGCCAATGTGTTCCATAGAAGAACTGGAAACAGCAGGGAGAGAGAAACTGGAACATACACTTCATACGGTAGCTGGAATAGTACACACATACATACTTCTGTCCACACAAAGAGACATAACACGTGACCTACATGACTAGAGTCGCTATTAAGTTGAGGAATTGCATATTAGCAACATGTTTAAATTTGACTTCTAAAGCAATTACTTTTATTTATTACAGATAAATAGTGTTATACTCTGTGTGTACACGTGTGTGTGTGTGTGTGTGTGTGTGTGTGTGTGTACACGTGTGTGTGTGTGTGTTTGTGCGCACATAGGCTCTGAGTTTTGCTAAACAGTTGGATCGGCTTTGTCAACATTTCCATAATGGCAAACCAAACGATGGCACACAGGAAGTGACACGTAAACTTATTAGTTGCTTGCTGATGGTGGAAAGGCAGCTGAAAGTCGTTCATAACAACATTATTCAGGTTCACCGGATGACACAAACATATTTTAAATATATGGTGTTATTTACACTTAGTCAGTGGTAATTAATCTCTCTCTTTCTCTTTCTCTCTTTCTTTCTCTCTCCGTCCCCACCAGACGCTGTGGGACAGGCAGCAGTGGTGGGAGGAGTTGTCTGGTTGGCTATGCATAAGGACTGCTCTGATGAGGCAGGAGGTGGAGCTTATAACACAGCTCACCAGCCAATCGGTGGAGGAGCTAACGGCTGACGGGCAGCTAGAGTTTGATTGCATGGAGAAGCTGATTAGTGAGCTGCAGAGTGCGATGAGTAATGAGCTGCAGCGCTGCATTGAACGTATGCATGACAGACTTATTAAACTGTAACACATACGTGTTCAACACACTCATTGTTACACTGCTGTAACATCATAATTTATGAATCAGGGGTACTTTGTGTGTGTGTGTGTATGTGTGTGTGTGTGTGTGTGTGTAGAGGTCACAGACCACACTCTGCAGCTGGTCAGTGATCACTGCAGGAAGATCGATGTGAAACTGAAGAAGACGATAAAGACTCAAAACCGAGAGAGTCACATGATCCAGTCACATGATCAGTCACATCAAGATGCTCAGCAGATTGCCAAGGTAACACACCTGCATACCAGAAGCGTAGACTACACATAATGTAAATAATCATATACAGAGATGCCATTGGCCATGGCAAGCCCCTCCCACTGAAGATATAACTCTAAATGACCAACCCCTTTTTTCTCACTGATGATGTCATTGTCTGTCTCTCAGCTGATGGCCGAGCTGAAGTTAAAACACTGGACACAGAGACAAGAGTTTGAGCTCCAGCAAGACAGAAGAGTATCCGATGCTGTGTGTGACCTGTGGAAGGTGGGTGTGGGTAGATCTGAATTAATCCACTAGCCTTGAAAGTTTGACATCAAATTTAAATTGTGTGTGTGTGTCTGTGTGTGTGTTTTAGAATATATTTTCCAACTTTTCCAAACGTGTCAGAAAGTTGTGGAGAGAATGTGTTGTGAGCATACTTACGACAAGCTCCGCCCTTTCTGAGGAACACAGTTGTACACTTCTGAATAACCTGGAGCTCAGTTGGACCAATCAGATGCAGCAGAAGGAGAATCACACCCACCAGCAGCTGCAGATGCTCAGAGAGCAGCTGGAGCAAAGCAAACAGGTGTGTGTGTGTGTGTGTGTGTGTGTGTGTGTGTGAGTAGGGATATATTTCAATATTAAAGGATATCTCTCTATATGTTTGCAGATTTGGGTTGAACAAGAAGCGTTATCTACTGCTGCTCTTAATCACCTTGGCAACCAGAACATGAAGGTTACTGTAGCCGTAATTAACAGGCAGAAAGATATTAGGGAGAGGTGAGGGTTGTCTATATTCCTTTGAAGTTCCTTTATCGTCAGGTTAATCAATGCACTTGTCACCATAATCCCCTTGCGCCTGGCGCAGGAAACTTACACTCTATAAGTGCCCATCTAGTTTATTTTGCTTTTTAGTCATTGTTTAATTAAAAATATTGAGCTTCTGTTTGTAGCGTGCTGGCTTACTGATCCGAAGGTCGGGGGTTCAAGCCCCATTGTCACCGAGTTGTCACTGCTGTCCCCGCAGTGCAGCTAACTGGGTTATCAAAGGCCAGTCATGTCTCTCACTGTCTGTGTTGAGAGGCATTTAAAAGAACCATTGCTGTCGTTCGAAAAGAGTAGCCGTCAGAGTGTTTCTGCCCTGCAATGGCCTGGCGAGCTGACCAGGGTGTACCCTGCCCTCGCCGAGAGTCGGCTGAGATGGTCGCCAGCCTCCCCGCGACCATAATTAGTATTAAGCGGTTCAGAAAATGAAATGAACGATGAGCTCCTGTTTGTTTTCCATCAGTGTTGCTGTGATCGAGGGAAAACAGCGCCTCCTGCTGTCAGACCTCCAGCACCACTTAACAACCCAACACTTTTATAATACAGCATTGAGAGAGATGTCGACTACACAGCTCTCACACACAGACTCACAGGTACATACAAACAGTGACACCGATACAAAGGAATACACACATATACACTTAAATATAGTGTAATGCTGTTCTGTGATTGGTCAGAGCCTCCAGCAGGAGCTCCTCTCAGACCTCGAAACAGCCTCGGAGCTTCTCAGAAGCCACACCCAGTTTGTTATTGGACACGCCCTCGCTCAGAGTGTTCCGTTGCGATTGGCAAATTCGGTACCGTCTGACACGCCAGTAACTGATGATGGACGCAAGGTGAGGATAAATGAATGCGTTATTATAATATTAACTATGGCTAATAATGATTATCAAACAGAAAATAAAAGTAATAATCAATGATATTGTGAAGTTTTCTGGATTTTATTGACAAAAAGCTCAAATTCAACCTTAGGTGGTGCTAGTAACTCCGCCACAAACACCGTTGCTTATTTTCCTACATCGGCACTCTGTATACATTCCTGTCTGTATCGCTTTTCTTTATCTTCTTTATCGTCTTTCCAGGACCAGCTGAAGAAGGCACTGTGCAACAGTGTGTGTGTGTCACGTGACTCTCTTTCCACTCTTATAATGAACTACTGCTCTCATCTTCAAACAGTCGTCACGGCAATGCAGCTCCGCCCACCCCAACACCACTCACGTATGCATTCTATATATGCATCATACACTAACTTTCCAAACCTGAAATGTTTCAGAAGGTTTTATAGTGTGTGTCTGTGTGTGTGTGTGTGTGTGTGTGTGTGTGTACAGAGTTAAGAGAGAGATGGCAGAAGACAGCAGAGTGTGTGAGATCTCTACAGAGGGAGCTCAACTACTGGGCTAGAAAACCGAACTCAACTGAGTTTTACAGGAGGTATATACACACACACACATAAAATAAATGTTTTGATTGCAGTTGATGGAAAATAGTACTATTAATAACAAAGTGATGTTTTTAAAAAAGGAAAGTGTGTGTGTGTGTGTGTGCGTGTGTGTGTGTGTGTGTGTGTGTGTGTGTGTGTTCAGAGTCGAGCAGCAGAAGCGACGTTTTCTCTCTCACTGTGAGGAGGAGTGTGTATGTGACAGGGTCGACCTGCAGCACCAAACACAAACTGTCAGTCAGGAGCTTCAGGTGAGCACACACACACACACACACAATATTAATACCACGTGCATATGTAAAGAAGGATGTTGTGTGTTTAGAAAGAAGAGGAGAGTTTTCTGTCTCGACTGGCAGCTCTAACAAGAGTTTCTGTGACACACACACCCAAACGGACAGACATGCAGGTTAGACACACACACACACACACACACTTTGTCACTCTCTCCTACATTTTTTTGTACATCCATTTCTCTGTCATCCATTTTTTTGTCATTCTTTCTCTCTCTCTCTCTCTCTGTCTGTCTCTCTCTCTGAACAGACTGATACATAGTAAGGCCCACCGAGATGCGCTGCAGTCTTCACCCATCATTCCCCACGTTTAAACATTTTTTAAATAAAGCTTCTTTGAAAACACTGTTGTTTTTGTCTTTTATACTGTACTGTTACACCCACACACACCCACAGAGATGGGCAAAGATACATTACAGTGTATTTTAAAACAAGATAGAAAATCCAGCCCTGTTATTAGGCCAACTCAGCTTTCACTTGGGGTGGCACGGTGGTATAGTGGTTAGCACATCTGCCTCATCGCAAGACGGTCCTGGGTTCGAGTCCCTGGCTCGTGTTTGCATGGGTTTCCTCCGGGTACTTCGATTTTATCTCGCAGTTCACAGGTATGCACATTAGGCTAATTGTCTGTTCCAAATTACCCTTAGGAGTGAGTGTGTTTGTGAATTGATGTGTGTGTTGCCCTGCATTGGACTGGCGAGCAGTTTAGGGTGTACCATGCCTTTCCCTAGAGTTGGCTGAGATACGCTCCAGTTAGAGTAAGCAGTTCGGCGCAGCTGCCACATTTAAAATGCAAATGTTAAGTCTTTGACACTTTGTTTAAACTGAAATGATTCTGTTAAAAATTTGTTTGATTTTCTTTAAAGAGAACCAGTATTGGTCATCCTTACAGCATAATTTGTGCGTATGTAATACTTTTAAGCAATACAGACACTTATTTTACCATAAATTACCATAAAAAGCACAATACTGGACAATCTTATCCCGTGGATTACTAGCGGGGCTGAACCAACAGTTAGCAGTCTTTTTTCCCCGGAAGTGACGTGAACATGTTGGGCGGGGTTGTCCAGCGCAAGTAAACAAGCAGATCTATTTAGCAAGCAACATTTGAGGTGAATAAAACATGTTCAAGAAGTAAATATGGTTAGCGTTCATTCACCCATTCATTTTCTGAACAGCTCAGTCCTAAGTAAGGTGGCGGGGAGGCTGGTGCCCGTCCCAATTTTGAGGAATTGGGCGTAAATGGTTACGTATTTGAACCAGAGACGGAGGAATCTTGTGAATACAGGAAGGCATCACATTCTAGTGACTGAGGATGAGAATGCTGCCGGAAATGGGCGTGACAGTAAATCCAAAATGGCTTATGCAGCTTACGTTTTGCAAACTCGGCTTTCTTGTCAGTTGGTTTAGGAACACGAAATAAATGTTTTCCACAATTTCTGCGCTTGTTGTTTGTGCAGCTCACCACTGGCCGATAACGTGTTATCTTAGACTGGTGTCTGCTGCACAGGATCAGTGACTGGTCCATCACAGCCCGGCCAATTAGACAAAACAACGAGTTTTCGTCACTACCAGGGCTGGAACAGCCAATGAAGAAGGCAACATGTCCCTGGGCATGCGTGACTGATGGAGTAGTGTAGCACCACTCACTTGTACTTGACAAGGGGCAAGGACTGACGTTGCATGACGGAACCGCTGACGTCATACATGATCCACCAATAAACATTCACCTCAAGTACCCTTTAATTAACTATCTCAGTGATACTCCACTAGCTCCACTTTGCAATTCTTTGCTAGACCGTAATGCAATTTTACACTTTTTTAGCTAATAAAAGATATATTTAGTCTCAAACAGGGTATTTATTAGACTGGACAATGTTTATTACTCGCGTTCACACATAATTGTAGAGCTCATGAGTTCAAGGCAAGCTGTGCGCATGCGCCATGGTATACCTTCCTGTGACATGCGCATTATCACACACTGCTGTCACCGCCCGCTAAATACTGCGCATGCGCGATAGCTGCCCAGTAAAGATGGCGGCGAGTAATGGTGGAGGGATGGAAGTGGACGCGGCCGGTGAGTGCTTCTGTCCCAAAGCTGTACTCAAACGTGCGTTTCATAACATTTCTGCATAGTATTCCGTGCTACTTTCTCTCTGTAATCGTGTGTAAGTGATAAACATAGTGACGTGTTAAAGGCAGCTGTCTGCACAGTAAATTAGCTGACACTGAGAAGTGCTAGCTTCTTGAGAAAGGCTGTGCTTAGTGGTGATTGGCTAGTGCAGACCTCGGCTTGTTTATGATTAGATGGTTGTTGTTGTTGTCCCGCCTTTGTGTAAGGATCTATGCGTTGATTGGTCCGTGGTGTGTAAGAAATTATTTTTTGACAACTGCTAAGGTGAAATGTTAGTAATAATAATAACAGCAGTAAAACGTAATAGGTATTAAATATGTGAGAGCAGAAATTTTAACATTATTTTCTTTGCAAAACTATATTTAAGAGTTTAAACGTTTAAGAATCATTTTCATGCATGTCAGTTTATGATGTGCCACTGATTAAATCTGTGCCATAATTTACTCTATAATGTTTATGTTCTTTATATATTTTAATACATTTTAGATCATTAGATCACATCTGAGATAAGTCTTCTAAACTATGGACTGTGGATGTTAAGACCAATTGTGTGTGTGTGTGTGTGTGTGTGTGTGTGTGTGTGTGTGTGTGAGCGAGCAGCAAGCCCCAGCGTGATGGCGTCCGGTGTCACTGGCAGTGTGTCCGTGGCACTCCATCCTCTCGTGATCCTCAATATCTCAGACCACTGGATAAGACTACGATCACAAGAGGGGCGAGTAATACAGGGTAAGTCTGAGAGAGAGATTTGAAGTTGAGCGGTAAAATAATGTATTGGAAGTTGTCTTATGTGTGTGTGTTTGTGTGTGTGTCAGTGATTGGTGCGTTGATTGGGAAGCAGGAGGGTCGTAACATTGAGGTGATGAACTCGTTTGAGTTGCTGTTCCACACAGTGGAGGACCGAATTCACATTGACAAGGAGTATTATTACACAAAGGAGGAGCAGTGTACGTATGCACATGTAGTTATGTGGAATTTAAGTATCTTGACAGTCAGAGGTGAAAATAATGAGAGAGAGATTGTGTTTCCATCTGGCAGAGAGACTCATCATGTGTTTGAAGTATCTGTCTTTTTGTCTGTGATTTTTATTTTTTTTGTTATTTATGTAATTACACTAACAGCACACTGAGACAAAGAACTTGATTGGTTGAAATATTCTGAGTGAAGTCGAACACCTATGATAAGCTGTTTTAGCAAGAGAAAGCTAGTTCAGTGACTAGGGCTACAGAACTTACACCGAAAGTGTGTGTCTGTGTGTATTAGTCAAGCAGGTGTTTAAGGATATGGAGTTTCTTGGCTGGTACACAACCGGAGGCCTTCCTGATCAATCAGATATCCATATTCATAAGCAGGTGGGCGGAGCTGACGGTTGTACATTTATGGATATGTAAATGTTTAGAATAACTGCTATGGTCTGGTGAAAAATGTGTGTGTGTGTGCGCACCCCCATTTCAGGTGTGTGAGATCATTGAGAGCCCGCTCTTCCTGAAGCTCAACCCAATGACTAAACACACAGACGTAAGACACGCCCCTACGTACACATACACACTCACGCTCATTAAAATCAGTATGTTGCTATTCACTACTCCATGTGTGCAAACACACACTCTACCTCTCCTTCTCTCCAGCTGCCTGTCAGTGTGTACGAGTCCGTCATCGACATCATTAATGGAGAGGTGAGAATGAAGATGATGAAGGCTGTGTTGTTTTTTGTGCTGATTCTAATTGTAGAGGTGTGTCGTTGCTAGGCAACCATGTTGTTTGCAGAGCTGCCATACACTTTAGCCACAGAGGAGGCTGAGCGAATCGGAGTGGATCATGTAGCACGCATGACGTCGACGGGAACGGGGGAGAATTCCACAGGTAATGCTTAGGGTTGTGACGTTGGTCATGTAGTGTCTGTTCAACCCAAGGCTCTTAATACATTTGTGTATTTAATAGTATTACACTATTAAACTATACTATAGACTATGTAATAGGGTAGGTGAGCAGAGCGGGAGCTATAGAAATGGGGTTTATCCATCTGTATGATTTGTTATGGCGATAACTTTGGAAGGGAATGACATAGGATCACCAAATTTGGTGAAAGTGTCCCCCTCAGGGGTGAATAGGGTAGGATTGCATATAAGTGTCCTGGACCTATTGGACTTCATCATATGATCCTGGCTGTGGTAGCATCTGGACCCCTGTGGTTGCCCCCTATATACACAGCATGTAATTCTCATTGAGTTCCATTATTGTTGTAGTAATTAATCTCTCTCTCTCACTCTCTCAGTTGCCGAACATCTCATAGCTCAGCACAGTGCCATTAAGATGCTGCACAGTCGAGTGAAACTCATACTGGAGTATGTGAAAGCTGTGGAGGCCGGTGAGACACGTAACATGATGCCGTAATTTATTGGCAGCACTTCTCTGTCTGACCTTGTGTTTTGTTTGGGTGTGTAGGTGAAGTTCCATTTAACCACGAGATCCTACGTGAGGCGAACGCCCTGTGTCACCGGCTACCTGTACTGAGCACACTTAAGTTCAAGACCGACTTCTACGACGTGAGTCTCATATACGCATACATTTGCTAGCCAGAACTGCACTTACTGACATAAGAGAATGTATGTGCCTTGATGCAGTGGGTGAGTGTTCCACTGATGGATAGAACCGTCTTAATACACACACACACACACACACACCTGTTCCCTCACAAATGCTGAAGTTAAAAAACCTAGTTATTCTTCGAGAATGCGGTTGTTTTTAATAGTGTGTTTGTGTGTGTGTGTGGATGTGCAGCAATGTAATGACGTGGGTCTGATGGCGTATCTCGGCACCATCACCAAAACCTGCAACAGCATGAACCAATTCATCAACAAGTTCAACGTACTCTACGACAGACAGGGGATCGGCCGGCGCATGAGAGGACTCTTCTTCTGATACACACACACACATTCATACATACATACAAAGAAAGAGAGGCTTCATATTTTGGATTGTGTAAAGTTATTTCTGTTCTATATTAATGTAACTCTGCACCACCAACTCACACACTCTGCTGTATTCTGCTCTGTAGTGTGTGTTCTGTTAATAAATGTGATTCTGATTTTTTGAAAGATTGTGTGTTCTTGGTACTTTGCTCCAAGTGCACTTTGCTCTGCTAATTTACTTTCCTCACTGTGTGAAAAATCTCGACATTGATACCGTCCAGTCTTAACCTTTGACTGTATATATTAATGGACACAAGCTTGTCTGTACTTTGCATCATATAAAACGAAGCCATTTCTTTCCAACCAGCTCCTGTGCACTTGGGATGCTCTCAAGCTGCATGTGAGTGTATGTGCATTTTGCTAGTCACGTTCCCTTTCACTAGTCTAAGTGACCAGACACTCGAATTCTCTTTATTACAGCTAACCCACAGCTTAACTAGGTTCTTATATCAATAGATATTTCATGAATACCTATGCATATAGGAAGAGCTTTTATTACTGGAATAACTGGTAATTGCCCACAGGTTAACTCCAGCCCCACAGGGACTATAACTGTTGGGTTTAATACAGAGTATTAGTGTATGAACACAGCAGGACATGCAGGGTGAGTTTAAAATGTATTCTTTGGGACATTATTTATAAAATCCTCCATAATGTCATTTATAGTGTGTGTTCATTGATGAATAGATGGCTTTGACACTAATACTGTAATGTGGGTGGTAATCTTGTGAAGTAAGTAACTTCAATTAGGTATGGTAGAGGAAAAAACACTTCAGAAGGGGAACAGAATAAGAAAACCAGCTGTTGAGCTGTATAAATAAAAGTGTATTGGGTGTTAAAAATTGTACTTCCACCAAGTAGCAGGCTCGCTAAGATGTTAACTAACTTTTTTTTTTTAAGACCATCTTTCAAGGCCGTCCAATAATTCTACAGTCACTGGTCTAATCTATCAGTTTGAGCTAAAACATTATCTATATTTACTTAATACACATGATACAAGAGACGAAGAATTCGACATAAACTCTGATGACATTATTTGATGCTTACTGACACCGCCGATCTCTTCACACAGTCTTCGTTTCCTCAAGAACCTGTACCCAGCATGCACTGCGATCAAAACAGATGCTACTACAGGTATATGATGAACTGACACATTGCAAATGCGTGAATCTGAATTGTTCTGCATGCGACACAAGCTGCCGTGTGGTGTATTAAAATGCTAAAAACAACTAACTCTGCTTGTTTATATGATGCTAATGCTAATAAGACTAATCACAGTCTCAACACTAAAGTTAGAAAAATAATCTGAAATCCTTAAAATTTGTGCAAACTGACTGATTGCTGTAAAGGAAAGTTCACAAATCTTTCAAATTGTCAATTATGTTTACATTATGTACATGTTTTTTCTATTTATTATCAGTGCAACACAAATGGCAGCCAAAAGCAATGCAAAAATGTATTGGTGATATCGCCAACATGCCAAAGGTTCACTTTCTCAGTCTCTCTCGTTCATTTGCTGAACCGCTTAATCCTATTTGGGTCACGTAGAGACTGGAGCCTATCTCAGCCTACACTGGACGAAGGCAGGGTATACCCGAACAGCTCACCAGTCCATCACAGGGCAACACACCCTCAACCATTCACACTCACTTGCACCTACAGGCAGTTTGGATCAGCCAGTTAGAATAACGTACATGTCTTTGGACTGTGGAAGGAAACCAGAGTACCCGGAGGAAACCCATGCAAGCACGGGAAGAACATGGAAACTCCGCACAGAAACACCCTGTTACTCGAACCCAACGCTGTGAGGCTGATGTGATAACCAGTAAGAGTGAGTGAGCCAAAAGCTTGTTTGTTTCATGTTATGAGGGAAACCCTAAAGAGTTCCTTAGAGAGCAACCGCCAACACTATGGGCGGGGTATTGGGGGCAGAAAGTTGTGTGTTTATCACAGCAGGTATGATGCTGATTAGTGTCCGTGCTGTGAGTAGGAATGTAAGCGTGAGGGTCTGTGTGAGAACGACGTGGCAGGGACTTCCACCTTTATATCCCGTGTTTCCTGTGGTGTGTGTAAAAAAATGAAAGATCAGTGGAAAAAGTTTGGTAACGAGAAGCAGCTGCTTTTAAGCTCTAATAAACACACACTGCAGCATGCTACCTTTATTAACCCAGGTTTTACAGGAGGTCTAATGAGCACAACATCCTGCAGCATTGCACACACTGCAGGAAGACACCGCCACGTCGTTCTCACAGACATGCTGGTAAGGAATAACACAAGAAGCAATGAGCAAATTTTAATTAGGTTTATTTTTGCACTGATTTGTACCATGATGATGTGACAGGAAGTCAGAATTAGTGAAAACTCTGTATGTGTGTTGATGTCAGAGCTTTTGTGTTATATTTGTATTGTGAGGGTTCAAAGCCAGGTTTATACTTGACATGTGACTACGTGGCAGATACGCATACTGGAGGATTACATGGCCTGTCCACTAGGGGGCAGATCAGAGCCGAAACAGAGTATGTTTGCCACCAACACCTTCCGGAATAACCTCTTTGACGCTGAAGCAAGTATAACTCTGGCATAATTACCTCCTGATTACATGTGTATTTACTTGTTGTTGGGTGAAGAGTATGAAAAGCGAGCGGGGTTGTACAGCTCAGAGTGGACGTCATATGGATACGGAGAACCGTAGTATGGGTAGGGGGGTTTCTTAGCAACTGGAACAAGTGGCACTGGTTCCTCCTCCTCCTCTTCTTCCTCTTCTTCCTCTTCAGGCTCAGGCTCGAGTGGCGATGGCAAAGCTTTACCCTTTATGGGGCGGGGTGGTTTGTCGACCAGACAGTCGGGGTCCCAGTAAGGGTCACAGTCATACTCCATCCTTTTATAGATTATAGGTGCGGGAGGTGGTGCAGCGGCAGGGCCTTTGACCGAGAGAGGTGGAGGAGGAGGTGGGCCTTCCAGCTTGCAGCTAGGATGGTATCGGGGGTCGCAGATCACAGGCACTGCCCCTGTGGGCAGGTACACGATGTGAGGCTTACACAGAGGATCTTTGGCATTACACAGGTAAATCACATCAGCCTGGGAAGGGAGCAAGGGGGCGGGGCCTTTTACAGCAGGGGGTGGGGCAGGGGTTTCTTTCGGGACAGGGGGAGGAGCAGGGCCTTTTACAGAGGCGGGAGGAGGAGGCAGTTTGCAGTGTTTGTCTTTGGACGGGTCACATCTGGCAACCATCGGAACACCGAGTTTGTTCTGGAGTTTGGCAGCATCAGGACCATACACCTGCTCCAGTTGTCTCATTTGCTGATACAGCATTCGGATCCGGTCAATCTCATACAGCTATCGAAGGAGAATATAGCAAACAGAGATTATTATGGATCCTCATATCTAAAACTTTCTTCATCCTTGAAGTTTTGTGCAGTTTTTTGCATACCGGATGTGTTCAATGCTTACCCCCTCGGTGTGGCCGATGCTGCTGTAGTAGCGATAGTAGGACTGGAAGTCAGGATAGTTCCTGTACCAGCGCGGGTCCGCATTCCGCCGAGAGCGTGTCAGAAAAACATTAGCCTGTTCTGCATCTATACTCACTGAAGACGATTCTGAAATTGGGATAATCACAGGGAAGGAAACACGGATGAATGGCACGTCACTGAAAGCATGATATAATATTAACGGCACAGTGTTTGCATGCAAATCTTTGATAAGAATGTTTACCTTCTGATTTGATGGCATCAAGCAGAGACTTCGCCTCTGACCATTCTGCTTAGCACACCAATTAGATTACAGTAAAAACAAATTACATTTCAAAATATTCACTTTAAGAAACTGTAATGGACAAAAACCCATTATAGTAACACATCAGGTTACAGTAACACTCCAGCCATAGTCCAGTAACATAGCAGGTAGCACACTAAATATTATAACACAATATTATTGTTACAGTAACACACCTATCACGTTACAATAACATGTCAGGTTACAGTAATACACTATTCACGTTACAGTAAGACAGTAGATTACAGTAAAACAGCAGGTAACAGTACCACACTAATTATTCTACGTAACATACCAGAATACAGTAACACCTCAATCACATTACAGTAACACACCAAGTTACAGTTACACACTAATCATTTTACAGTAACACACCAGGTTACAGTTACACACTAAACATGTTACAGTAACACACCAGGTTACAGTTACACACTGATCATGTTACAGTAACACACCAGGCTACAGTTACACACTGATCATGTTACAGTAACACACCAGGTTACAGTAACACCCTGATCATGTTACAGTAACACACCAAGTAACAGTAACACACTAATCATTTTACAGTAATACACTAATTATCCTACGTAACATACCAGAATACAGTAACACCTCAATCACATTACAGTAACACACCAAGTTACAGTTACACACTAATCATTTTACAGTAACACACCAAGTTACAGTAACACCCTAATCATTTTACAGTAACACACCAAGTTACAGTAACACACCAGGTTACAGTTACACACTAATCATGTTACAGTAACACACCAGGCTACAGTAACACACCAAGTTACAGTTACACACTAATCATGTTACAGTAACACACCAGGCTACAGTAACACTCTAATCATGTTACAGTAACACACCAGGTTACAGTTACACACTAATCATGTTACAGTAACACACCAGGCTACAGTAACACTCTAATCATGTTACAGTAACACAC
>JBCNYH010000005.1:5727093-5747031 GCA_039654325.1 Tandanus tandanus
GTCGGCTGAGATGGGCACCAGCCTCCCCGCGACCCTAATTAGGAATAAGCGGTTCAGAAAATGAATGAATGAATGAAGTCTACAACTGTACCAAATTCTACCCGAATACTGAGATTCTTCTAGATGGTAAACCTCCACTTTCAAATCTCACCATCTTTAATACTGGCCATCAAATGGAATAATGACTCAAGTTTACACTACTCAAGCTTAGCCATCTTTCACCTACACAATAAATTACTCACTACTTAGCAAGTACTGACTACTTAGCAAAATTCAACTGTGACAAGTCTGAACAAAATAGATTTATGAACAAGATAAGGTGCAAAACGCTAAAATTAAGTTAGACCTTCCAAAGTGTATCGCCCACTCCATCTAGATGGGAAGCTTTTGAAGAAAATGGTAAATTCACATTGAGATTCCCCATTTTATTCCATCTGATACATGCATGGGTAATCACAGTTAAAATCTCAGTTATCAATAGAATCAGCAACATCCCCCTACCAATTTTAATTTATTTAAATATACCATACTGTATAGTTGTGCTGCCAAAACTAACAACGTAATATTAATGCCAATGCAGACATGTTCTGCTTAACTGAAATCCTTCACAAGTAATGAGATAAACACACAGCCTGGGCTCATATGAGCTGTATATGTAGATGTTTATTAAGGGAATAATATGTACATAATAAAACAAACTCTCAATATTATTCAGCATGAACAGGAAGGCCATTATAATTGTCCATTAGCAATATGCTAATAAGCCACACCCAGTTAAGCAGCAAACAGAAATAGAGGGGTGTTAAAAGGCAGCTTTGCAGAAGCGTGAACGAGAATCAGACGAAGGTAATACGTGTGCGCGTGTTGTTGATCTGCCACACGTTGAGCTCTTCATATTCTTCAAGTGCAGCATTAAACTGGGCCGGCGTGAATCCGCGCGACACACACCGATGTTCTGCATCAGCCATGCGCACCACCCGTACCTTCCCGCCTTCAGACACCAACTCGCGCACCAGAGAAAAGATCACATCGGCAGGACGCTGGGACCTACACACACAGCCATACATACAGGTCAGAGTAATTGTAAAGGAATGTAAATAGATTGCATACTGCTCTATTAAACCACCTTAAATGTTTTTGGCTCAAATGTATGCCTTCATTAATTTAGCAGCACAACTTAAAATAGTCAACTATTACAATTTAATGCAAGACCATTAAAAATAAATAAATAAAACAATAATAAACACAGTAAAACCCTGAACTTGTTCACATCAAGTTAAAGGAGCGCTCTGACACTACAATTCACTATGACAACTGGCGTGAAACTAAAAATTTATCATTCTTCCTGATGAGGTTACACATCACATTTAACATGGATCTCAGAATTCTCTTCTGAAGTAAGGTTATCTGATATTAATTTACTGTTGATACGAATCAGGTGATGTGCAAACACCCATAGATACTCTTCTTTACATCTATCCAGTCATTCATACAGGGCCGGATTTCATCAGCAGTTAGAAGCCTATACCTTGGCAACCTTGATTCATTAACGGGGTGGAATTTAGCAAAACTAAGCTACTGGCCAACAGGACTAGTGAAATTATGAAACTACTAGTCCTCCTTCATATTTACTGGTCAGGAACACTATCTTCTTTGCCTATTGGATTTGTCAGGTCGCCAGCAGGATGACTTGCTAGCTAGTTTCACTCGCCCCATAGATTGTTGACTCGCCACGGCCCAGCGGACTAGTGTTAATTTCCACCCCTGATTAAGAAGCATTTTTATTTATGTACCTATCTATTTTTAAAAGATGGAAAATTATAGTCTCACTCGTATTCAGCAACAGTAATTGAATTAGCTTTCAAAAACGTGACTGATAACCTGAACGTCCACGTGCGCATGTTGATTGGATATTATTACACCTGGTCTGATTCCACATGACTTCCTGTGTAATGTAACCAACAAGATCCTAGATCCCACCCACCAACTCTGATGGGTGACTGACAGATGTCATTACGTAACAGCACCCACGAAATAATTAAATCATTACACTATTTCAGCTCATGTTTATCTATTTTTCATACTTTCATTTGTTAATTCTTATTTCAGTTATTGATTAACAGGAATAAATGTCACTTGAGTTAAAATATTAAGGGGGTTTCATACGGTGCACCAAAAAAAACCTGCCCAAACATGTACCATACTGCATGTGTTTACCTGATGGTGGTCGACTTGTCAGGCTGCAGGGAGTCTTTACTCATCTCCATCAGCCTCATCGCTTCATTTACATCCTCCTTCTCTACCACTTCCACCACACGTAGACGAGCCTGCAACCCACAAATGTCCATCAGTAACATGCTCATACCATCCCCTACACACACACACACCAAATGCTGAGGCGCTCCACAGCGAGTTGTGCCGGCACTGTCAGACCGAGACAAGTGCAATGCCTTATGGAAAATCCAGCAATTGCCCAAGTCTCCGCCTCTCAACACCAGCTACTCTCTCATTGGTCTTGGGTTGCTTCCACGGCCCACCCCGATGCTCTGAACATGAAAGTTCGAGGCGTAGTCAGTTTTGCATGGGTTTGCACAGCGGTGACTGATGAAGGCTGAATGCCAACCCCGCAAAGCTGACCACTGCCCCGACAACCAGAGCTTCAAGCCGGTGACCAAGTTAACATGCATGACTCCCCCTGCTGGACAGAAGTCCTAACTGCAGCTCGCTCATGACTCGGGATGATTTTATAAACAGTGTTTCATGTAGCTTTGTGTGTGAAGTGCTGGCTCTGCAGTAGGGCTCGTTTTCAGCTACCTGCACAAACAGCACTTTTAACACCCAGCCACTCAGACAGAGATGTCATTACCTTTAACCCTGCATCACACAACGACCTATTTATTTATACACAGTTTTATAACGTGCAGAAGACCCTACTAAGCACATCGTATTCAATACATTTGATACAGTAAGCGACGTGTCCGCAGTGGATACATTCTAACTGAGGATTTAACACTAAGAGTTTAAACAATGGACAGTTTTCTTTGCATACAGTTCAATTTATAAATTACAAAACATGACTTCAAACAGGAACCGGCAATAAAAATTTTTTTTAAAAAACTTCGAATACACTGTAATAAAAAGGTAGGTGAATGTGGTCTCTCTCTCTCGTGCTCCAACTGGTCAAATGCGTACCCATAATGCACCGTTGTATCAGAAGGTAAAGTGCAGGCTATATAATTCAGTAAGTGTGGTTTGGACAAACAAGGAAGTGCACCAAATCAATAAGGGCCTCTATTAGTGTACTACATAGTGCATGTTATTCTGTTCCCTACTACACTAGTAGATCAGAATTACCACATAAGACACATTCTGCATGCGGAGTGTTCTGGTGATGCGGCCGGTGTAAGACAGAAGTGCCCACAATGCAGTAGAAGAAAAAAAAACACACTACCTGCACTGTAAGCACTTTATCACACACAAACCATTACTTCACTCCAGAGAGGTGTATAAGCACGCGTGCGTGTGCCAGGACAGTACACAAACACCAAGCACAGCGGGGGAAGTGTGCACATATGTACCAAGGCTGTAGAAAGGCGCAGGATGGACAACAGGGTGCGGGCGGAGGTGAAGGTGGTATCCTTGCTGACTCGTGCCTCCTTCCTCATCTCCACATAAGCAGCCGTGATGTAATCGGTCAGGCCCTCGGGAATGACTGGCTGCTTCTTCTTACACTTACTGATGTATCGCCTAAACCGAACAGAAGACAGACAGAAATATTAACATGACGCCACATGCATTTCTTGTATATGGCGAATTTGATACCCCAGTTCCTGTGTACCTCATGACTGAGCATGGCATGTACTGTAATATATATACACAATCCCATATACATATAATGCGCTATTGTTATAAGCTTTGTACTCAATGTACAAGCAGACAGGTTTTCTAGGATTAATCAGAACTGAGAATTCACAAACACAATAAGCTTACTATAATAGACCGGGATTTTTTATAAAAACCTGATCACTCATACTTAACTCATAGTTACAACTTGTACAGTAAACATATGAGTTTTAAAAATGTAATATCAATAAAAGCGATGTGTGTACCTCATGAGCTTCATGTCAATAGGCGTATAGTGGGTGGGTGGTTGTTTGCAGTGCTGGTGGACGTGTGTAATGTGCTGTGCAAGTTGCAGATCTTTCTGGGTGTCCGGTTTGTCCTGGATGAGCCAGAGCAGGTCAAAACGCGACAGCAGTGCCGCCGGAAGCTGAATGTTTTGCTCAATGGTTTTCCGTGGGTTGTAACGGCCGAACGCAGGGTTTGCTGCTGCCAAGATAGAGCAGCGTGCATTCAGAGAGGTCATTATACCTGCCTGAGACAGACACAAACATTTTCTTAATTATGGAAGCAAAAAATAAATAAATAAATAAATAAATACACGCGCATGTTTATTATTTTGAGTAATTTCCATTCAAAATGGCTCCTTTTAAAACATTGTCACATGAAAAGGTTACATCATATCGCTATTTTCCATCCATATCCAGACATCATATGTTCTATTTCTAAATCCCTCCCAATAACTGAAACCCCAATATCACCTTGGCGATGGAGATGGTCTGCTGCTCCATGACCTCGTGAATGGCGGTTCGATCTGCATCAGCCATTTTATCAAACTCATCAATGCAGCACACACCCAGATCAGCCAGCACCAGAGCTCCGCCCTCTAAAGTCATCTCCCCGGTAACAGGATCACGCATCACTGCTGCCGTCAAGCCCACACCTGATGAGCCACGCCCAGTGGTGTACTGACCTACACAGAGAGCAAGCACATGTGCCCTTTTGTTCAAAAACATCCTCTTGGACACAGGAGGATAACGGAGCGCTGGAGAGTTAGCGTGTGTCAAACTTACTGCGTGGCGCCAGGCGATCTATGTAAGACAGCAGCTGAGATTTGGCTACACCGGGATCTCCCATCAGACAGATATTAATGTTACCTACACCCAAACAGACAAGTAATGAATCCTTAAAGCACACATTGTTCAGTGGAAGTAAAAACCTGTAATCAAAGAGAATGTACACACCCCTGATCTTCATGCCGCGCGGATTCTGCTCAACTCCGCCCACCAGCAGTAAAAGCAGCGCCTTTTTCACATCCTCGTGACCGTAGATCTCCGGCGCAATGGAACCTGCCAGCTTTTCATAGAAATCTTCTTCTACAAAAACAAAAAAAAAATATATATATATTTTTTAATAACAGTATACACAGGGATATATGAATATCTCAGAATGTTTACAGCCAAGTATAATCTGACGTAAAGTTTTTTGTATGGATCTTGTGTATTTATTTTAAATCAAAAACATTAACGGTGATCGCACCGGTGATCTGTCGCAGCTCATCATCAGTAAGCTCCTCCATCCCAAGTTCATCATCCTCAGTCTTATTCATCAGTGTGATGGAGTGCGCCTCCAGATACGTTTCTGATAACAAACCCTGAGACATCAAGATATAGAGGTATTCTGAAATGGTCTACACATACACTGGAATACTAAAAAATAAATAAATAAATGTATAAACAAAATATTCTACCTGTACAGCCTGTCTAAATCCAGTTCGCAGTAGAGGAAGGAAAACACCTGAAATGGTCACATGATCTCCAGGCTGAGTTGTACGTGTGTTCTCGCCACGCACCGACACGGTCATACTGCGCGGGATGTTACCCACCGGCACCTGCTCACTCTGCATGTACACATCACAGGGGGAAAAAAAGAAAACTTACACACAAAGTCAATTAAGCCCTATTAAAATCAGATTAAATCCAACCATGTGTAGTTTTCTACCATGAACACTCACATGCTCCTGGATGCGCAGCTCCTGAAACTTCACAAACTTTGAACCCCGTGTCTGCAAGTACAGACGGCCTCCCGACCTGTTCGTCACACACTCCTGACTCGGACACATGATCAGCGGCATGAAGTTCGGGGATGCAATCTGTGCCACAAAAACAATTTTCCAATTAGAACATTTAGTTAGGTCAGCATATTACTCACGATATACTTATAACACAGCGACGAGTCAGCGACGAGAATACGAGTCGCTCATTCGGTCATCATACCGGTTGGTAAGTTTCCGCACCACACTGGTCACATGTATAGGTAGCGACTGCCATCATGGGTTTGACCTCAGACGCCCTGGTAACAATACCGCGGACGGTCACGAGCTTTCCGATGGAGTCTGCTTTAACGTCTCTGATAACCTTCAGCTTAGCGGAGGAGGGTGGACGAAAATACAGCTCGCTAAGAGATGAAGACAGATAAAAATGACATGGGAAATCAAAATGTGTTAACAGGATGTGGACAGTCACTTTAGTTAGGTATAATCAGTTGAGCTCGTAGCTATGGCAACACTCGTCTAGACGAATAAGTTTTTTTTTTTTTTGGAATTTGATCAGAATTTTTTTTAAAAAGTATTAAAAAAACATCAAAAAAAAAAAAAAATTGTCAGGCAATTGTAATGATATAAAAAAATAATCTCAGCAACGTACTCATTACTGATGGTCAAACTGTAAGAAGTTAAAAGAGGATGATTGTTTACTCAAAAAGCCAGGTCCCCGACTCTCACTAAGAGCCCCCTTTCCTGTTTTAGTGCTGAGCTAGCTGGTTTATTACTGACTCCCACGCAGCTTATTTGGAACTTCTAACTTTATAAACAGATGACAGGCTTTGTGTCCAAAAACAGCCGGAGTCACAGAAATTAAACGGGTTACACTCTGAAAACCGCAGACTGATCTACTTCACACTACAAGATAATCCGAGTCCACTCTTTCAGACACTCACAATCTTCTCATGAGCTCAGCAGGATACTGGTTCCTGGTATCCCGCGTGTCAGCAGGGTCCCGACCTCTTCCCTCCATCATCAAACGGTGCTCTATATACACATCAAGTGCATCTTTGGCCACCACCTGCAATTAAATACAAAAGAAATATCTATTAAAAACAGACAATTGAAAACACAACCAATCAAGCAACTTCAGACAATTGAGCAATTCGACAGTGCGAGTGTGTGAGCGTGCACCTCATGCTCGCGGTACTCAGGCAGGAGCTCATGCACTGAATCAGAGAACAGTGCGATGTATCGCTTGGTGTTCTCGCAAATGCTCTCCACCAGCTCCGGGTCCTCCTCTGCGATGTCATCCAGGTCCACCACCAATGCCACCTGTTCTCTGTGAGCCAAAGACACCTACAAACAAACAGAGAGAAAGGGGACATTATGGGGAAAACTCAAAGTGTGAATATGTTTCATCTCTCTGCAGTCCACAATACAGAGATACACGTACTGGATATTATATCTATGTATGTACCTATTAAAAAGGGGGGTTACTGGGGGTCAGGAAGCAGGGCATCAAGAGCTGCAGACAGCACATAGTTAAGAGTTGTTTTCACTATGTCTGACATATGACCATTACAGTTACCACTATGTTATGTAGCCACCTCTTCGATTCCATCATCTCACCACATCTATGCTCACCTCATGCCAGGTAAATAGGGTTGACATGTACATATAATTCCAATGAGCATAATACATAACGAGTAACCTGAAATCCAAGACCATCTAAATTTAATTTCAGGTAATTATAATGAAGACTTTCAATTAAAAGACGTAGGGTGATGACCCAGGGAGGCACTGACAGCGAAATACACATACTTTTTATTTTTAATGCACTGCAACAATTTTTATCCAACTTCTCTAACAAGGCACAAACTTTTGTCTTTAAAGGGGCTATTCACTTACCGGTCATATAAATGTGAACTGCATTGTTATTTCTAGGAAATAAAATGAAAATCAGCCTTTCTAAACCATTTGCTTTCTCCTGTAAGCGAGTGTCAATGAAATCCACCATGACATCTTTAAACATCGCCGTTTTCCCTCTTTTATTCCTCTCAAAATCGCATGCCTTCCTCCGTTTAATACTTTACTTTATCGGTGTTGCACTGTGCATTCGTAAGATCGACCCTCCAGTAACGCGGTCTTATCAATATTGTAAAACAGACACAGAACCAAAACAAGATGTAAACCAGTTGAATAAGAGACACTAAGCTCATAAGCTAGGGTGGTTTCACAAGGAAACCTTAATATTCAGATAAAATGAACTGATAACGGGGGAAAAACGCCATGTAGGCTATTCACTCGGAAACGGAGACCTTTTATCAATGCAGTGCTGTTTCATACAACACAACGTACAAAAACAAAACTGAACCATAATGAAGTATCAGGAAAGTTCTCACCAGCGGGGCACCGTATTTGAAAAACTTCTTCCCAAAAGCACCTTCAGGGTAGAACTCCTGCAGGAAGAGCTTACACTTTTCTAAAAAAAAAAAAAAAAAAAAAAAAAAAAAAAACATTAAATTCACCTCAGAGAGAAACCTGCAGGAGTAGGCGGAGCCTGTTTTTGTATTTTATTTTTTACACAGGCGCACGACAGAAAGCTGCACTGCGCGAGCCCGTCCGTTGACAAACAGCAAGTCACGTGACTGGGCAAAACATCCCCCTCCCCCCGCAGAGGAAGTAACAACAAAGTGTAGTACACATCAATCCTTCAGCCGTTTCTAATCAAAATAACATTACATCACACACAACACAAAACAAACAATAAGAGCCCACTAACAGCACGTGATGTTATAAATGGTAGTTTTATATATATTTAAAATAAATAAATAATAATAATCCATCTTATTCTCGTTTTTAATTATTCTCAATAACAATGATCCCAGAGCTGTTGTATGGTTTCTGAGCCCCATTTTACTCCCGGCCATGTTTTAGAATCTAAAAATCCCAAACTATTTTATTCTACACCTTATAATATACTAACCATCCTCCTGAGGGCGAGACGATGATGAAGAAAGAGAGAACGGTGTCGAAGTCTTGGTTAGCTTTAGGTCTGCAGCCCGTTACTCGATGCGTTGTGAACATACACACAACTTCGCTGTTTTTGTAAACAAAGGAGCACATGGCTGGCGAGCCCCGTAACGGAGGCGGCCACTTCCGCCGCGCGCACGCGCTCTGAGGGTCGCTTCAAATAGTGCCTTCTCATCACAGCCGCAAAAAGAAAAGAAACAGCATCCGAACAAAGCACCCCCCACCCAGCACAAGAAACTCTCGGTAGTTATTTATGAAAAGTAGCCACAAGTTAGCTCCAGGAGTGTGATAAAAGCAGCATTCGGGATTCTGAACACTCGGGGAGGGGGAGGGCGGGTGATGGATGTGCTCCGCGCGCGCGGATGAAGCGCCAGCTGCGTCACATCGCATCCCCCAACAGTCGTTTACTTACAGAGTAGAAAAAAACCCTACGGCTTCATCCCAAACGGCGCGCTGCCGCATCACGTAGTGTCTTCCAACAGCCAGAAGAGACACTGACAGACGGTCCCTACTTAGTGCCCTAGTGAGCCGTTTGGGACGCAGTCACGGCGTTACCGTTTCCTCCACGGAGCGGTGCAGGATTAAAGCGAAACCACTTTCATTTGAATCAGGAAGATTTATATTCTGTTAGGACGCGTTTCCTGATAGTACTCGACGTAAAAGTAATGTTTAACAGCGCACTGTTAGTTCAGTGTTTGGTGAAAACGGATGCAAGTTGCTAGTGAGCACTGTTTACATGGCTGAGCACGCGCTCTCCGCGTTCTTTGTTTTAAGGAGGTTCATCCGGGTAACTTTAGGCCGGCCCCTCCATCCGGGTTCCTACAGTGCACTGGATAGAACTGAGAGACTGAACTTTACATGTTCGGTTTAATTATTAAAAAAAAAAAAAAAAACAAGTTATGTTTATGTATTTTTAAATAAGGTGTGATTTCTGACACGTAATTCTAAAACGTTTTAAAGTTTAATATCCACCGACACACACGAGAGAGAGAGACTGGTTGGTAAAGTATTTGAGGGACAGTACTTGTTAGCAGGATGGCTAACTAACAATGGCCTTAGTGACGGTGCTGTTCTATAGCTGCCCAGTGCAATGAAGGATGTAAACGGTACAACCGACTATGTGTTACCAGTTCTACTCGAACCAACAGCACAGCTGACCTGAATTATTTTAACCAGTTGTTCCACTGAACTTGCAGAACACCGGTGCTGAAGAGCTCGAAGAACGAACCAACTTTTAGATCCTGTGCACTCACTCACCTTTCTCTGCCGCGTAGTCCTTCGGTGCCATTTTTCAGCCAAACAAACTCAAACACCTGAGTAACTAAAATCCACACCTAATTTGGCACAAACCACCGCCAGATGTTCCAACTTCTTCACAAATATTTCTAGCTCAATCCTCGAGCCGAATATACACGCTACTTACAAACAAGCACTACTGCGAAAACTGGCGCGAGACTTCTCTTACTCTCCGCCAATGAGAACTCCAGACGACCCGTGCTCCCGGCCAATGGAAACACCCGGATGCAAGCCCTCTCCACCAATCGATCCGCGCCGGTCTTTTTTCCACGGGGCGGGACTTCTCCATGGCGCGAAAACCGAGGGGGACGCAACGTGTCACGTGACAGCGGCGTCCAATTGCATTGCGTGACAGAAGCGCGCCAAAATGGCTGCCGGAACAAAAGAGCTGGGGCGCGTGATTCGGGAGGTTTAAAGCCAACAATAAAATGGCGGCGCTCGAGCTCAGTTAGGACTCCTCGGGTTTAGATAAGAAATATAAAACTATGGAAATACCTTCTAAGCTCTCTTAAGAGTATTCAGAATATTTAAATGTCATTTATTCGTGTAAACTTATTTTTATGACAGACACTCGTATATTCCCTCAAAATATAGGATTTTATTCATTTGTGGTTTCCTACAAGGAAAACAATAACAAACAACTGGGACCATGCTACAACTGTGGAAAACTATATATATATATATATATATATATATATATATATATATTATTAGGGCTGTCCCTGTTGAGTGCACTGAATTTTTCCAGAATATTTGTATTTTAATTTATGACAGGTGCGAATACATTTCCGGAGTCTAGATTTATGCATAGAACATGATCCTGCATGGGTTTCCTCTGGGTGCTCTGGTTTCATTCTATGATCAAAAAGACATGCAAATTAGGTCAACTGGGAACTTTAAATTACCCATCGGTGTGAATATGAGTGGGTGGTTGTCCCGGTGTTACCCCTGCACATGGAACAGTTCACCCTACCATCTCAGGGCCAATACACAAACCATTCATACATGGGGCAATTTGGTATACCCAACAGGACCTAATATGCATGTCTTTGAACTGTGGAAGGAAACCCACTCAAGCACGAGGAGAACATGGAAACTCCACACAGAAATGCTCTTCTTGCTGCGAGACAGAAATGCTAACTACTACGCCACCTGATTGCTGCTTCAGGACATGACGTGGCGTGTAGTGATTAGCACATCCGCCTCACAGCAAGAAGGTCCTGAGTTCGAGTTCCGGGCTCAGGCGTTTCTGTGTGGAGTTTGCATGTCTTCCTTGTGCTTGCGTGGGTTTCCTCTGGGTTCTGCAGTTTCCTCCGACAGTCCAAACACATGCACATTAGGCTAATTAGCTTCTCCAAATTACCCCTAGGTGTAGGTGAATGGTTGTGTGTGGCGGCCCTGCGATGTTCTGGTGAGCTGTTGAGGGTGTATCCTGCCTTCGTCCGGAGTCGGCTGAGCTAGGCTCCAACCTTTCTGCGACCATAGTAGGATTAAGCCGTTCTGCGAATGAGTGAGTGATGAGGAGTAGTCAAATCAACAGCTCATGTAATGGCTGGACTTGTGGTTATGATCATCTGGGGGGTCCGAACTTGAAAGTCCCCAAGCTTGAATGAGAGCTCTGTGTGTTGTGTGTACATGGGGTGAACATTAAAGACCTGTCTAAAATGGCTCCTTCTGGACTGTTGCAGGATGTGCCATCACATCATCATCTTTGATTATTTTCTTCTGAAAGTGTGTTTTGTTCCTCACATTATATTCTCTGATACGTGTTTGAAATGAGCTCAGCTTGGAGTCAGTGCTTTCGAAGTCTCTTTGAATAAAGGTACCCACCAAATCCACTAATGAGGGCTGACAAAAAAGGGGGAAAAAAGCATAACGATGTAAAAGAAACAGGAATGAATCAGGCAGCAGCTTCTCAAATGGCTGCCTTCTTCGATAATGTAGGAAGGATAAAAGGATAGAGGAAGAGGAAAGGATGAAGTATGGATGAGAGATACTGTAGGGCTGTGAAAAAGGGGCCACTCTGATTTGACAAAACCCAGACTCCACAGAGTTCCTGACTTTTTTTTTTTTAGAGGCAGTTTGTACAAAATTAAATCCAAGACCTGGACATGACAATGACGCACATGGACAAAATGCTCTCAGTATATGCTGTTTAACTGCTTCTCAATCATGGAGGTAGTGTTTTCTGTTTATGACACAAAGTTCACAGTCATGTGCACTGAGCAGTCCAACATAGTATGAGCATGAGGTGAGATATTACAAAGTATTTTCAACTCTTCTCAATAAGATCAGTCTTAATATTTCAGTCGTAAGCAATTTATTAACCAAATGACAAAACAGTTATCATAGTTTGCAGTTAATAAACTGATATCTATACACATCTGCACTGAAAAAAATTCATAAACATTCAAACAGCTGTGTTCTCAAAGTTAAGCAGTGTGTATGTTTGTATTTTTCACTCAAACAGGTCTTCTAGGAAACTGGTGGAGTGGCGTGTTGATGGCTACAAGACAGACAGAGAAAGAGGGTTTTTTTTTTGTTATTTTGTTTGTTTTCATGTCAGACAGGACATATCGGAATTAACACTACTCTTACTACACAGTATGAATCCATGTAGTGCTCACCTAAAAAAAAAAACAAAGAAACAAAAAACACACTCAATTGATTTGCTTTTTTCCCTCACCAAGGATACAACACCGTCTGAGTCTTCATCATAGTCCTCAATATCAAGGTCATCCTCCTCCTCAAAGTCCTCCTCAATCAAAGATAGCCTGAAAGAACACACACATGCTTTACACAAGTATAACAATTATCAAACACTTAACTGACAGTCAGATGTGAGATAATACCCCTCCGATCAGGTGGCTTCCAGTGTCATGAATATGAGGATTATATCTCCACAGACATGAACATAAACTTGCAAAAAAAAAAAAAAAACCCAAGGTAATTTTAAAATTGCATCCCTGCTATATCCCCTTTTTATGCATCAGGAGCATCGGAATTATAACCAGAGGATTATCCACATAAATATGCAAGTGTAAGTGCACTCCATTCATTCGCCAAACCACCTAATCTTACTAGGGTCACGCGGAGACTGGAGCCTGTCTCAGCCGACTTGAGGTGAAGGAGGGGTATTACACTGAACAGCTCACCAATCCATCACAGGGCCAACACACACAACCATTCACACTCACACCTAGGGACAATTTCCATCCATCCATCTGCCGAACCACTTAATCCTAAT
This sequence comes from Tandanus tandanus, assembly GCA_039654325.1. NCBI lineage: Eukaryota > Metazoa > Chordata > Actinopteri > Siluriformes > Plotosidae > Tandanus > Tandanus tandanus. The sequence continues at coordinate 5,740,554 of JBCNYH010000005.1, forward strand.
AGGGTCGCAGGGAGGCTGGAGCCTATCTCAGCCAACTATGAGCGAAGGCGCGGTGCAACCTGAACAGCTTGCAAATCCATCACAAGGCCAACACACAACCATTCACACTCACACCTGCGGCAATTTGGAACAGACAATCTGGGTAGGTTGCTGTGAAGCGCTGTATGGTAGACTTGTTCACATACGCACCTGTGGAGCTGAGACTGTACATCACTGTGTTCTGAACTCTCCTGCTCCCTCCTGCTAGCCATCACCTTCCTCTGTACACTCCTACACACCCATAGAGTGAGTACAACGTAGAGCATACCAATAAAGTATACAGCAGCACTGACAAAAAACCTCAATGCAACTGATTTCAGCCATAATGCTGGTGAAATAAATACATTAAAGGTACAGTGTGTAAGATTTAGCAGTATCTAGCAGCATGTAGTGGTGGGGTTCCAGATTGCAACCAATTCAAAGCCTGTATGGTCCTGGGCTACTGTAAAAAACATAGCGGTCAAGATGGTAGCCTCCATGAGAGGGGATCCACTCCCCATGTTGATATAAACAGATTATTTTTAAAGTTTCAAAAACTGAATGGCTTTTTTATGATTATACATTAATAAAAACGTGTTTATTGACGTACATAATTTCTGCTAAAAGATCCAATAAAATGTTACACACTGTACCTTTAATACTTTCAGGTCAAACGTTCGTTTTATTTCTCAGAGCTAAGGTGGTGCAATAAATAAATATAATTAATCAGTGAAATATCTACAGCAACATATAAACATCTGCCGGGCTTATTTATTTATTATATCTGGCCTCATAAATAAACTGTATTGACATGCTGTGAGAGAAACAGACAGATTTTTACCCCTGTACAAACTCATCCTCTGATAGCAGATCTGAGCTGAATTCTATAGATGATGGCTGAGATTGCTGTTGTGTGTGCACAGCTGGGCTCTGTATAACTGTGGAGGTGAGAGCGGGAGTGTCCAAACTGCTACTGACTGACCCTAAACACACACACACACACACACACACACACACACACACACACACACACACAAAGTGTAAAAATCAGTGTGAGTGTGAGTGTGAGTGTGTGTGTGTGTGTGTGTGTGTGTGTGTGTGTACTGACTCTCGGTGGTTCTGCGTCTCTTGGCTGGTGTGTGTGGCGGAGAGATAGCGGAAATTTCTCTGGATCCAGAACGTAGTGAGCGCTCATACACGCTCACACACACATTGTTTACACTTACACACGCACTGTGCAGGTAATTCAATCTACAGTAAGAGATGGACAGGGAGAGACGGGGCACATTTTTCAAACAAGAATAATTAAATGAAATAAAATAATTTTTTCGCATTTATTCTTGTAACTGTGTATGCACGAGACCCACAGCTGTGCTCTGTCCTGCTTTACGAGTTTGTGGCTGAATTCACTGAGGATCTCCAGAAATCGTAGATTAGGATGATCACTTTCATCAGATTCTCTTAGTGCAAAATGGATACCATCCCTGCACACACAAATCAGGGCTAATATTACATGGTTAGTCAATTTGTTCTGGATTATATTTGGCATTGATAATTTTTATTTTAAATGGTACATTTTGCACACACTTGCAAGGATTGTTTATAATTGTGTGTGCCTGTGTGTGTATATACACTGACTGGTGCAGAGCGATGAGTGGTTTGCGGATGTGCTGTAGATTAATTCCAAAGCTCATAGCCAGTTTCTTAGCCACATCTCTGATCTCCCTCATCTCGTCACCACGACCGTCGTCACCTAACGAGGAATACAGCTACACAAACAGGAAAGAAACATGGTTTTAGACAGTGTACTCAATGTGTTACAGATAACAGCTTATAAAGGGGCAGAGAGTACTTTCATGGAGACCTGCAAGTTACTTTAATAGGCTTATCCTAATTATTAGAAATTAATTCAGTTGACTTTCAGAGACGTCATCACTGTAATATTAACAGTAGTATCATTAAAATTCCAGGAAAGGTTATGTATTCACCGGTCTGTTTGTTTACACAAAGCTGCTGAACCGTTTTTCACAAAACATTGTGGAGGGATTGGGTATGGGCCGGGCAAGAACCCATGACATTTTGGAACAGAATTTATTAAAGGCTTTTTAACAAGCATTTATTTTCTGTTAGCAGGATGACACAAAAACTACTGATCTGATTTTCAAACGCTGTGGAGGGGTGGGGCCTGTGCCTGGAAAGGACCGATTCAAATTTTTTAGGTGATCCGTGGACATATTGGGGGGGGAAAATCCTGGAATTCTAGGAAAAACTTGGGAAATGTACTTGGGACAAATTTTTCATTCGATGTCCACTGGGGAGACAATTCAATAACCATGCCAAGTTATAATAATCCATTTGTGCCTAGTGGAGGTATCTTGCACTAAATAAGTGCCCCTCTCATTTTATTGTTTTAAATAGACAAACTTTTACACATTTTACTATTAACATTAGACTTAATTTCATTATCAATCTGGATTACTGTTTACTTATTTTAAAACCCATAAAAGCTGGAAACAGTATAAACCTAGCAATAATAACATTGTAGATTCATGGCAGAGCACAATGAGTGACTACAGCATTATGTTATCCAGAGAGTTGTGAATGCATTAATTAAACAATGTCTAATTTTAAAAAGGTCTCTGATTTTCTGGAATTTAATGGGCCTGATATGTTTGTTTGTGCCTCATAATGTCAAGGTCAGGTTTGAGTAATTATGCGAATGGCTTATTATATATTCTCTTATTTACATATGCCACTAACTTACCCCCTTTATTCTTATAGTACCTAACAGCACAGAATCTAAATAAGAAAGGATCACCAGCATCATCACATCCACTATTCACTTCTTCCCAATTCATTCTGTAGTCACTCTCATGTATTCACAAATTCACAGATGCAGAATTGTAAGCCAGGCCTGAGCCTGCTGAACACACACCTGCTGCAGGCTGAGGCAGATGGTCCTCGCGCTCTCCACTGGGCTCATATTCTTACACTTACTCAGAGTCTCCTTAATTATATCACCAAAATCTCTATAGAACTACACACACACACACACACACACACACACACACACAAAAAAAAAATTAGCAGACACTTTAGATTGGCTCATCACTTACAAATGAATAAGAGATTAAATGAGATGAGATGGGCAACACAGCAGAAGTGTTTTTAAAAATGTAAATTATTACACAAATTTACAAAAAAAAATTTGTATAAAAAGGTATGTATACGTGTACATGTATGCAAGAAACAGTTCTACAGCATCATTCAGTGTTATCACTCTAATAGGCTTCCGGACATGCTTGCTGGTGTTTTAGGCTTACTAGTCTTTAAGTTTGTGGTGTTTGGCACGTTCACAGCCTGAAATACTGCCCTTGTCCAGGACACTTACTTTTAAAGATCCTTCTTCCCTGTTCATATTTACAGTTTCGATATATCCTTCATCACGAGTACCGATGTCTACAGAAACGTTTACACAGGGGAGAAAATGAAGCATCTTGTGCCCTACTGTGCCTCACTTCCACTGATTGTCACAAATTACTCACTCACTCATTTTCCAAACCACTTAATCCTATTAGGTTCGCGGGGAGGCTAGTGCCTATCTCAGCCAACACTGGGTGAAGGCAGGATACACCCTGAACACCACGCCAGACCACCGCAGGGCCAACACACACACACACACACAAAACCTTTCACATTTACATCCACATCTAGGGGCAATTTGGAACAGCCAATAACCCTGACGACATGTCATTGGACTGTGGGAGGAAACCAGAGCTCCCAGAGGAAACCCATGCAAGCACGGGAGAACATGCAAACTCCACACACAAACACCCTAGCACGGGACTTGAACCTACAACCTTCCTGCAGTGAGGCAGATGTGCTAACCACAACGCCACCGTGCAGTCCTTGTCACAAATGAAACATGACTTAATTTCTTTATTTCACCTGACCACACTCATTTCACTTCAGCTACTGATGCAGTAAATCACTCTATCCCACACACACCCACACACACACACACACACACCTTGCTGTAGTGTTTGAAGACATCAGCTGCTGCTCTAAGCTCCAACACTTCAAACAGGATAAGTTTACAGTAACCTGCCAGCTGGTTCCTTCTGCGCTGAAGAGCCATGATTTTCAGCTCCTCTTCCTCATCCACACCTACAAACACTGAATTTTATTCTATCCTATATCACTAGATAGAAGCAACTCTGCGCTCTGATTGGCTGATCTACGATTAGGATATTTGCTCATATCACCATAGAAAAATAAAAAAACAGAAATGGTTGTGACTCATTCTAAGCTAAAGTATTTCATTATAAAAACATATTTTTAATTTTAAAGAATTGGACAGGTTTTGTTTCCACCAAACGTCACTCTTTTGGAAACGAGAAGTGACGTAACACTATAGCTTCCGCTAATTCCGCTAGCAAACTGGAAGTGCTTTTCCACGAAAAGCAACAAAACATAGAATTAAAGTATTTGATAATATGAATGCTTTTCTTCTTTTTTTTTTTAAGAATTATACCTTAAGAATGATTGTTTCATTTCATGAAATAATTAAGAGTCCTCTGCATCGTTGCAGCTATGATATACAACATGCATAAAATGAGGCACAAAAAAATCTTGCAAATATTTAAATACTGAATAAATCAGTAAACCCCCCATAATTAGTACCATAACTAATAGCCTGCTCGAAACACAGTATGCCACACAATAACGGTCTGATAAACCATGCTTAGTAACTACACATACCTGTCTCCTCATCGTCAGAGAATATGTAATCCATCAGGAAGGATGCCATTTCAGCCCGGAGTGTGTCATCAGGAGAAATGCACACACTCTGAGCAATGGTATCTCCGACTTTGCCTTGTCCAAACACCACCAATATATCACATAAACATTCAAAGGCCTGGGAGAGATGAACAACAAAGAAAATGATGGGAGCAAGAGAGAGGAGAGAGAAGTATTTATTTCTGAACTGCCCCAACATGAACCAGTGAATAATATACACACATGACATTAAGAACACATTTACAGCACCAAAGCGCTGAATGCTGAATACTTTTCAGTGATGTACATACCGATCAGCTATAACAAACAAATACATAGTTCATTCATTCATTTTCTGAACCGCTTAATCCTAATTAATGGCGCCCACCTTAGCCCACTCTGGGCGGGAGCAGAGTACACCTTTGACAGCTCACCAGGCCATCGCAGCAAATACATTTCATTTTTTTTCAGATATTCATCCACCATTTGAATTCAAGAATTTGGGGTAATGTCTGTAACTTTCCAGTGATATCTGCTGAGCCTGTGGCTTATTTATACCTTTTAAAGTGTGACACTAGTCAAGCAAGCTTCATCAGAATGTTCACGCAGGCTCCATTACAGCCTATTTTTTAACACAGAAAAAGCACACTCCATCTTTTAAAATTCATGGATCCTGAGGCATCCACCTAGCCTTCTGCAAATAATTATTTATTTACCCATCACCCATTAGATATGAGCAATCACACACTCTGATTGGCTCCTCTACTACTAGCCTATCACCTACTCTACAGGAAAACAAAACACCAAAAGATACTTTAAAAAGCAACAAACAATTGGAAAGAAAGTATTTGATTGTAAAAAACATGAAAAAATTATTGTTGAGTTTTTCACCAAAGAAACTGTTGCTGTTGGCTTTTACTGTGACTCACTTGCTGAACTGCTTAATCCTATCAGAGTCATGGGGAAGCTGGAGCCTATCTCAGCTGACATTGTGTAAAGGTGAGGTACACCCTGAACAGCTCATCAGACCATCGGAGGTCTTTTTTTTTTTTAAATAAAAAAAGTTAACTCACCGGATGTAAAACTATATAACTAATTAATTACTGTAGATATAATAAAACACTTGAAATATGATACAGCTGTATTGTTCCCACCCTAATATTTAATTACTCTATTCCTACTAATGTGAAATGAATGTGCATAGTGTGTGCACGCGTGTGTGTGTAAAGAACCTGATTCCTGACAATACTGTTGCTGAAGGACAGACAGCTCTGGCACACCGCACAAAATGAATGAACCTGCTTCAACAAATTTTTAATCTCTGCCTGAGAGAGAGAGAGAGAGAGAGAGAGAGAGAGAGAGAGAGAGAGAGAAAGTCAAACAACATGTTAAACAACAGCATGTCCACCTATTTCCCTAAAGCCCATACCAGTTCATGGACATTCACTAATGAGTAACTTGTGAAAGTTTGGTCCAAATCCATGTAGGCATTCAGCTTGTAGAGTGAACACAAGATTTTTCCTAAGATGACCTCATGTGACCTTGACCTTCAACCTCAAAACCTGTATCAGTTCATGGGCCTTTAGAAGTGAGTAACTGGGGAAAACTGAGGGAGTTTTTCCTTGCCACTGTCGCCGCGGGCTTGCTCATTAGGGACGTGTAGGGGGTTGTAGAAAAATTT
>JBCNYH010000005.1:5801881-5816198 GCA_039654325.1 Tandanus tandanus
ACACACACACACACACACACACACACACACACACACACACACACACACACACACACACACACACACACACACTCACTTGTGTGTATATTGTGTCATGGTCCTCAGAGAGAGTATTATGAGCACTGTTCTTTTTTCCCTGTGCTGCTTTGGCTATACAGTGCTTTTACTCTTCATAGCGCTGCTGCTTACCTCACTGGTTTACTTGTTTCCCACAGAGGTCATACGCCATATCATCTGAGGTCCAGGCATTCACTGTATACCCTTCAGTTTAACTTTCAGTTTGACCAGATTCGCCTTTCTCTGATACACTTTGTAACTCGTTTATGTTACTGCTTTATTTAATATAGCTTATGTAATACTTTATTCTAAGGCATGAATGCAAGAAATTACAAGAATTAGCTAGTGATTAACTTCTGAGCTATTGATAACAGCCTGTTATATAATTTCAACAGATCAACAGATTTTACTATTTTTTCAAAAATCTTTTACAACCCCAATTTCAAAAAAGTTCTAAAGAGAAATAAAGATTTCTGGAAGGGTTCCTGAGCCTGCAGTGCAGAGCATGCAGTGATTTCCATGACTGAGTCATGCCTGTTTTTAATGCCTGATGTTTGAGCTTGTCCTTTGCGCACCGAGATTTCTTCAGCTTTGGTAATGTTATCTTGGTAATGTTAGGGGCAGTGGTGGCTCGGTATTAAGACTATGGGTTACTAATCAGAAAGTCGGGGGTCCAACCATCAATCTGCTACCGTTGGGCCCTTGAGCAAGGCCTTTAACCCTCAATTACTATACAGAGGACGTGAAAGTACTCAGGATAAGGGTGTCTTCCAAATACCGAAAATGTAAACATGTAAATCTTAGTTGTTTGCAATTGTTTTCTTTTTGTTCCATGCATTTTTTTTTTTACAGATTGGTGAACCTCTTGGAAGATGAACTGTAAAATTTGTAGGCGCCCTTTTTTCTTAATACCCATGTTACTGACCTGTTGCAATTAGCCAAATGAGTTGTAAAATGTTCCTCCTGCTGTTTCTTTTTGTACCACTTACTTTTCCAGTCGTCTGTTGCCCCGTCTGCAACTTTTTTGAGTCCTGCTGCTTTCATCAAATTCAAAACATTTCCCACTTTCAACATATAATATGTTTTCTATGTTATATTGTAAATAAATTATGGGTCTATGAGATTTGCAAATCTTCGCATTCTGTTTTTATTTACATTTTATGCAGCATCCCATTTTTTTTAATTGGGGTTGTAGCTAGTTTAAGTGGAGCATTGTTGTGTTAGCATGTTTAGTATTTTATTCTTAGGCATGTCTACTATACATCTAAATTGTAAGTTAACCTGTTTTATAATGCTAGTTCATTCAGTTACCTGTTTAATTATACTTTACTAATTACTCTACTTGATATAATACTAGAACATATATATATATATATAACAAATATGTATGTACTACCATAATATATTGAATCTCAGTCAACAATTAATCAGTAAACAATTTCATAATAATTATGAAACTCAAAGTTTTTAAAAAGTGCTTTTTTTTACCTTTAAAAATATGAACGCCACAATGTGTAGCTTACTTTGTATTTTTTGCTGACTTTCATAAAGAGTAGGCTGCATTGCCATTCAGTGTGTTTCTCCCCTGCGATGGCCTGGCGAGCTGTCCAGGTTGTACCCTGCCCTCGCCCAGTGTTGGCTGAGATAGGCACCAGCCTCCCCGCGACCCGAATTAGGATGAAGTGGTTCAAAAAGTGAATGAATAAGGTGAAGTACGCTATAGAGAATTATTCAGTTGAGGGGTTGTTATATGCCGAGGCTAATGGCCCTACCTGACCGAATAATTCTCTATCATATAAAAGCCAAATTTTGTAATTGTTTTATTATTCATTTAAAATATTTTCAAAGTAGACAGTCATGTTACTGTGACACGTGTGCCAATCTTTCATTAGTCATTTAGCTTATCCGATTGCAACAGTGTAATGATTCAGTTATCGCATGACAGTGATGCAATACTTAGAATTATTTGATGGTTTTCCACCAATCAGAAACAAGAAAAGGTCTTGAATTAATAATAAGCCCTCTTATCTCATTATAGTGAACCAATCAGATTGCACCGTTCTCGTTTAGTGTATACTATATACTAAAGTAGGTTCGCCTCTTCACTGGAAAAAGTCTGTTAGAAATGATCTGAAACAGGATGGCATAGTTTCTGGGGCTTGCTTGAACTGAATACCAGGTTTTGCACAATTTTCAGATTAAAAAACATCTAAAAATACGGACCAATGAAATAAGGCTGGACATTGCTCTAGTCCTGTATCCCTTATGATTGTCCTGTCCACTCACAGTAGCTGTAAACTGTATTAAACTGGGTGTATTCTCTGCAAAGTTCTGCTGGGGGATTTTATGCTCATATAAATCACACCCACACACCTACATTCTCAGCTGTTCTGACTTTCCCTCTGAGTGCTTGTTGTTTTAAGGAAAGACTCTCTCTTTTAAAATATAAATAGGGAAAAACAGCTTAAATCAGATGACTATATTGCACTGCAGGAAAAGACACAAGACATCTTTTATGTTCACTGAATTAATAGATTGAATGTTTTTGGTCTTTTTGTCTGATTAACCCATACTCACTATCAACACAGGGGTGTACTGACAAAATCAGGATCCTGCATCTTAGTCTGGAGTGATTAAGTCCCATGAAGTATTCAAAGAATTTAAATGAACTTCAGTTCCAAAAGCAACAGTTTATATTCCATTTGCAGGTCAGACTGGCTTGCACACTGCTCAGCTGGTGGGTTTTCATGTTATACACTGCTGCCCCCTGCTGGTGATCATACAACAGGACATCGCTAAATCCTACTCTTAGGGTCGCGAGGAAGCTGGGCGAAGGCGGGGTACAACCTGAACAGCCCACCAGTCCATCGCAGGGCCAACACACACATAAAACCATTCACACTCACACTCACACCTACGGGCAATTTGGAACAGCCAGTTAGCATAACGTGTATGTCTTTGGACTGTGGGAGATAACCAGAGTCCCCGGAGGAAACCCACGCCTGCAAACTCCACACAGAAATGCCCACCGCGAGCCCGGGTTGAACCCAGGACCTTTTTGCAGTGAGCCGGGCGTGCTAACCACTATGCCAAGGTGCCACCAGGATTGTAATATAAGTGCAGTTCTGCTGTTCAGCCGCTAGAGGGTGACAGCTGCATGGACAAGAAAGGTCTCTTTAAGACCTTGTAATAATACAATGCTTTTTGGAGCTCAAGCTGTTTGTTGGTTCTATATTAAAGACAAGACATACTTCATAGCTGTATTGCATGAAATGTACGAAGTCTTCTGCCCGACTGGCTGCAGCACGAGGTCAGAGCATGATACACAGACTTTAACAGCTCTTTTTTTTTATCTTCATGTCATCAATATTCCATATCTCCCTGTGCTTACAGTTATATAGAGCACATTTCATTTAAATGACTTAAATACATTCACTGACTTTAATTTTAGTCTATTTCAATGTACAGTTTAAAGCATTTATGCATATAAAATAATTAAAGATGATGAGTCTATACAGTATCTTCTCTGTATAAGTGCACCTGTATCACCTACAAATGTAAAACAATCCTTATATACTATATATACTTAAATACTATACATGCTTAAATACTCAAATCGATTATTCCTGAGAATGTTGGGGAAGCACATGTGCCATCAGCAGACTATATTATATTAAAGATGTAGATGCATGACATCATTTGAGGCCAGTGAGTGTAATTTTGCTTGATGAACTCATACTTCTATTATTCACAGGTGGGCACACTGGAAATTCAAGACTCAGTTATTGCTTGCAGTAATTACAATATCACTCTATCTTGACGTGCTTCCCTGGCAAAGAGCAAAAAAAACCCAAATAGTTCTAACAGACAGAGAAGCCACACAAGGAAAGAAATTCTAAAGTCAATTTTAGCAAACAGCAATAGAATAAATTCTTAAAGAGAGAGGAAGGAATTAAAAAAAAGGATTTATTGATAAATGTCCATGAATATTTTTGCTAGACAGTCAATGATGCCTTCTTTTGCATGAGTGATTCTGCAGCAGTCTGTGGGAGAGAGAAACCTTTCAAGTCATGCTTATAGATGAAGAAAAGACAAAAGAAATCAGAACTGCTTTGTGCCTTAAATAATAATTGTGTTTCTGTTCATAATAATCAACTTTATTTCATTCTTTTTTAATTATTCTTTTCAACGGTGAATGGATTAGCATTCATTTAAATTACAAAGCTCGGAGGAAATGATCCTACAGCTATCAGCTCTTATCCAGTTTCCTGTTGCACTTTTATTTGATTAGAAATCTGCTATAAGTCATATATTAAAATATGTATCAGCCCATTATACACATGTATATGCACAGCTGGGCAAAGCCAGTGGACATGCCAGAACACCCTGATTTAATGCTTGCCCTGTGAAAAAAAAAATCCTAAAAACTTTATCAAGTATAAAAATAGAGAGCCATTATATAAGACAGGTAATTAGAGTTTGTATTATAAGGCGCGTGATACTGCACTGAACAGGGCATGCGCAGCTGGAGTGCGTCTCGAGAGTTGTGCAGAAGCCAGCCCGAGGGAATGTGCACACAAACACAAATAAAATATCAGGCATGCAGAGATCAGATATGCAAATGAAATATCAGATGAATATGCACACATGAGATAAGCATGTATGCACATAATGCAGGGTTAAATGCAGGTATAGCTACATGTACATTAATTAATTATTATAACCTCTGCCTGACTGGAGAAGAACCATCTGCATATTGTATTTCTCATATTGCAGCCTTGAGTAGCAATAAAGGTCTATCTAGAACCCTGGTCGAAAAACTTCATAAATGAATAATGTAAAAAAAAATGCACGTGTGGTTCTTAGCTTCTTATGTTTTGCACGTGCATGTTTATCATCTCATGTGATTTTACACAATTATTTCATTTCCACACGTTTATTTTCCAAAAATAATTTATTTTCAGATCTATTTTAATTCTCCACATATAAACCCCTTTCCCCACACACCAAAGGTATGTGTTTTTATTTTCACATTATATTTTTTAAGCTCCAGATAATTCATTTATTTACACGTATTCATTTTTTCACACATTTAGATCATGCATGGTTTGATTTTTTTTTTTCAGACGTGATTTTCTCATTTATCATCACGTGATATCATATTGCTCATTGAATTCACGTGCACTTTTCACAGGATGAAATGCACCTTTGCACGATTCACATAATTACACGTGGGGGAAAAAAATCTCTGAATGTTAGCCTACATGTGCAATGTGTGCGATTTAAAAAAAAACAAAAGTTAAAAAATCCTCCCAAGCAGTAATATGTTCAGATAAGCTGTAGCATCGTTATTGGAGATCAACCAGCATTTGGAGATAGCAATACAGTTTGGGTGCTTTCTTCGTCTTCATAATAATAATAATAATAATAATAATAATAATAATAATAATAATAATAATAAGGGATAGAACCCATCTAAAGAAGAACACAGGGAAGAACAGTTGATGCATTTATAAACATTTAAGTAACCCCTTCATCACTTTTTGCAAATGAAATGATGTTATTATGCTTTATATCTCCAGGCTTGGTGGTCAGATGTGTGAAACAGCTGGAATTTGAAACGAACACGTCGGCCACTCAGCTCTCGGTTTCTTGCTTCTTTCTTGTGTGTCAATATGCAGATGGAAAGAACGCCAAGATATTTATTTCTAGTTTATTTAAGTTGTTAATTAACTAATGTCACTTTAGGACATGAATCAGATTTCAGAATGCTTTATTTAGAATGCCAGTGAAGCTTTATTGTTTATGCACCTTGATTAATTTTATTTCCCCGTTTTTATGTGAAAGATGCTTATTAAATGTAAACAACTATTTTTTTTATTTTTTAAAAATGTGACAAACACTCCTAGAAATAGGTGCATAATTGGAGTTAATTTCTGTCTCAAAACATATAATCAGCACTAACGTACCCCCCCCCCCTTGCGTAACTATGTGTACATTTTAGGGCCAAAGGGGTACAAATATTTTCCCAAGAAGTATATAAAGTGTACAAATAAAAGCCTTAAAGGGTACTGCCCCAGTGACAAGGACCCCTAAACACACAATGTTTATTTTCATAAATAGAAACTGGTAGATTATTTCTGGATAAAACTTGCTGTATTAAACAACCCCTGCAAACATAAATCGCGTGTTTATAGCAGGAAGTCGGACACCTCCACGATTCCATTATATCCTATCAGAATTAGATTAGATCTTTCATTTTATTCCTGTTTATTATCTCCATGTCGGATGCGACTCAAGACAGGCATATTACATCACTCTCCATGAGGCTATTTATATATTTTCCTCCAAGATTTAGCCTAGATAATAAGCAAGGGAAGAATCTTAAGGTTCAATTATGTTTCTAATTTTCTAAAACAGACTCCTCAAATGTTTCACCCATACCCCCTTCATTATAGATTTTTTTAATGACACAACCCGACGGTTAAATATTCGGCACCTTATTTAAATGGATAATAATTTTTTAACATGCTATTTTTTAGTACTGAAGCCACTGAGCTTTTGATTGTTAAACTTCCGATACTGAGGCTTGGAATAAAATTTTATTAAACCTAAATAGCCTAATTTATAGGCTATAACAGCTTAAATAATTGTGATGAAATACACCTTCCTTTTCCACACCAACCAAATCCCTTTAAAACACAAAAATAAACCAACAAATAAAAGCTGTCTTCCATGGAAAAGGAATAAACAATTTATTGTTAATTTATTCAACAAATATAATCATATTATAAAAAGCTTTTAACCATAATATACAATATTTTACAGTTCATTGTATCCCTTCCGAAGGGTAGCATTGCTGAAAGCACGTGCTGAAACTGCTCTGGATCTTCATAGCGCATTGCAATGAATGCATACAATGTGTGTGTGTGTGTGTGTGTGTGTGTGTGTGTGTGTGCTTTATGGCCACACGCTCAGTGATTTATGTGAATAAAAATGGCACCTGGCACTTGATTTTTGTCGGTTCTGGTGGTGCATGAATGGAAGTGTTTATGCTCGCCAGTTCCCCCTTTGACTTCTCGTGCTTCTACATCCCTGGGTAATAAGGACAAGTTCACACGTGCCTCATGCTAAGTGATACATGCTGTATCCCATGTGTGCTGCTGCTGCGTACAGTCCGACGGGTGAAACAGGCATGGAAGGTCTCTGAAACGCGTGCACGCCTGCACCAGCATAGGAAACAGGCACATGAGCCCCGAGCGGAAAGGAAATCCCAAAAGTGCCCGGAGGCAGAATGGGCTTTGCGGCCATCTTCAGCTTCTCGAGCTCGGCCTCCTGCAACCTCTTGGCCTTCGCGCGCCGGTTCTGGAACCAGATCTTTACCTGCGTCTCCGTCAGACTGAGCGAGCTGGAGAACTCGGCGCGCTCCGCGATCGACAGGTACTGCTTCTGCCGGAACTTCCGCTCCAGTGCCAGCAGCTGTGACGTGGTGAACGGGGTGCGAGGCTTCCGGTTGGTCTTGTGTTTCCTCAGGGGACACACCGGAGGACTGAGGCGCCCTAAAGATGATACAGATGAGGGGCTATGTCAACTACACGTGATCATGATAACATCCGGTGTTTAAAATCAGTCTTACAGGTGTGATTTATTCTCACAGTGCACAGATGTGCACCACTGCAAGAACAAATAAACACCGTAAGAGCTAATAAAGAGCCTGGAAACATAAATCATCAACTCGTGGAACTGGAATAAGCACTTAGAGATAAATGTGGTGATATAATAACCACCACATTATTCTTATTACTATTATTATTATTATTATTATTATTATTATTATTATTATCATCATCATTATTATTATTATTGTTATTATTATCATCATCATCATCATTATTATCATTATTATTATTATTATTATTATTATTGTTGTTGTTATCCTCATCATCATCCTTATCATCATCATTATTATCATCATCATCATCATCATCATTATTAGTTATTATTGCTATTATTATTATTGTTATTATTATTGTTGTCGTTATTATCCTCATCATCATCCTTATCATCGTCATCATCATTATTATTATTATTATTGTTTTTATTATTATTATTATTATTGTTATTATTATCATCATCACCATCATCATTATTATTATTATTGTTATTATTATTATCATCATCATCATCATCATCATCATCATCATCATTATTATTATTATCATCGTCATCATCATTATTATTATTATTATTGTTATTATTATTATCATCATCATCATCATTATTATTATTGTTATTATTATCATCGTCATCACCATTATTATTATTATTGTTATTATTATTATCATCATCATCATCATCATTATTATTATTATTATTATTATTATTATCTGTATATTTACTGAGATAAAGCTATTCATAAATATTTTTTTAAATCTTTCTAATCTCTCGTCACTTACTTGGAGGTGGGGGGGAGAAACGGGAATTATCCGTCCACGAGCTCCGGTCCGCGCGCTCAGGGCTCTTGGCGTCCAGTGACGTGTCCGCCTCGCGCACAACCGAGTAGGAGAATGACGATGACCCGTTTTCGCACCAGAGCGCGCGCGACCCGGCAGTTTTTTCAGCCCGGCTCGGTGTCCGGTCCGCCATGAGTGCCTCCACGCTAAACGGCAGCAGCGCAGCTCCGGCCTTCACGCTCTGCATGTCGTGCGAAGAAATGACGTCCTCGCTTTTCATGCTCAAGCCGTTCGGGGCCCATAAAGTTCTGCAGGGTGTATCAGCACGAGCCTAGCGCGAGCGCATCGCCCAGGTTTTCATTTCAGACACACGCGCGCCCGGACTGCAAAGTTAAAAACCAAACCTCTCCAATCAGAGCGCGTGTGGGCGTGGCTTATATGCCCCCCCCCCCATGAATCACACAGGACAGCTTCCTTAGGCGTGGGAGGAGTTAAAGCCTTAAGCGCGACGGTAGGCGGGGCTTAAATGTTCTCAGGAATCTTTCGAGCGCGAGTGTTGTTTACGCTCCGGAATTAGGAAATTAGTGCGTCGCATTTTTGGATCAGCAAGAAAGCTCATGCTCTTTTACAATAATAGCTTCCCCTCCAAAAATGGACCTTCTTACTGGGGTGGGGTGGTAATCTCAAGAGGGCATGCTTTTTACATTTATCAGCCCTTCTGCGACATGATCATCCAAATGCAGCCTATTCTTAAAGAAGATTTATAGTAAATTATTAGACCTCAAGAACAACAACAGTACCGTAAATGATCTTTTATAAGAGCAGCTACCTCAAAGTTAACTACATGCAACTTTCCATAAAAACAGATGAATCCTGAAGCGACAAGAAAGACAGCTTTGTTCTGCAGAGAGTACTTATAACTATACAATAATAATACAATACCTGATGCCTTGTTGTATTTTACTTAATCATCTATTTTTTTAACCTTCATCTTTAACTTCTGGAACTTTTCTACACAGATTTGTGTCCTTTATTTAATGTCCACTCTAACAACATTTCAAAATGTAATCTGCAAGTAATACAATACAAAGAGGCTGTGATAGAGTTAAAAAAAAATAAAAAAAACCAGATTTTTAATATCTTACAGTAGTTTATTGTATATACCTTTCATTCAAAAACTTTACCAATAAAAATCTGCCAGACATTTACAAACATACAGAAAAAAGACTGCATTGCAATAAACCAACAAACAAACAAATAAACAAACAAACAAATAAATAAATTATCTGTATTGCCAGCTGATGTTTACTGGAAAAGCATGAAAAACTAAAGAATAGAGAGTTTGTGTAAAGGCAAAGGATGAGGATAAGTAGGAGGAAGACTTTAGCCAAGGGTTGAAAAAAAGGTTCAAATGAAATTCAGGCAAGAGTACACCTAAACACATCGTTAATCAAGATTAGTGCAAAAATAAATCAATTAAATTTTACCTATGCATGATCCCCCCATCCATCCATCCATCCATCCATCCATCCATTCATCCATCCATTCATTCACTTATTAAATTGGGTCCACTGGAAGTATACATACACCATGAAAAAGCATGTTTCAACAGATTTTACTGAACTTTTTTCTTAATAAAGTGAGTTAAGGAAACAAGTATTAAAGCATTGCTTACAAGCACTATATATAAAATATTTTTACACACATACAAAAGGTGTACATAAAAATATAGAATTGTTAGATCAAAAGATTGTGGAAAATGTAAAATTTTAGAAATGTATATCTGGTATATATATGATATTTCTGGTATTCTGAATATTTTATTCTGAGGACAGTGCTCATGGTTTGGAGGCAGTAAAAAAGTAGATCACAGCATTTGTGTGTGTGTGTGTGTGTGTGTGTGTGTGTGTGTGTGTGTGTGTGCACAGAAACCACAGTAATGATGGAGGCCCAGCGGGTTTCCCCTCTAACTGACCAATTAAAGTAAAAAATGATGTGAGGGAGAGACAGACAAGCAGGCAGACAGACAGGCGGGGCAGTAACTAGCCGGAAGACACACATTTAGGATCCAATTGAACTGAAAATCACACAGGGGGGCATTTAAATTTTGCTTCACATTGTCATTTTTGCACTGAGTTTTAAAAAAGTTTTAATAATAATAACAATTCTTTTAACAACAATTAATGTTTCAGGAAACTTTGCAACAGGGTTCCTGCACACCTCTTGTTACACATATTTACTGTTTTTATAGTCACTGTAATCTTTACTCAGGCCAAAGTTTACATATATTGAGTGCCCAATGGATATAGCATAGTACTGTAAAGAAAAAATTACCCCTGCATATTTTATACAAAGCATAAACTACCTTAAATCAATTAGAGCAATTCAAAAGCTTAACAAAAGAGCTTGAGGAAATAGATTCATTAAAGAATTATAATCATTTCAGTTCACTTCACAAAAGAATAAACATAAGATAAGATCTCAAGTTGCACAAGAACTTCCCACTGGACAGTCAAATTACACAATAAAAAAGAAATAAATAAAAGTCCTCAAAACAAAGATAACTGAAACACATTGGCTATATTCCTATGGATTATACTTTGAATGTTTTTAACTGCAATCTTAAGGTGAAATATCTTGTTTTATACTACTAGATTGATTTATTTGTAAATTTAAAGTAGCCTTAAAGTACAACTGAATGTTAAATTTACATTACTGTGCTTTAGTGCTTGCTTTAGTGCTGTAATGACTAGTTTTACAGAACTGTGTGTTTTACTGTGTTGAAGATGCCAGTGTTACTGTAGCTATATATCAAAGTAAATATTACAGGACATATATTAATATAAGAAATATTCCCAGAGAATTTCAGGTGATTTCATTTTATCTTACTAAGCCTAGTATTTTTATTTTTTTGTAACAATGAAAGGCACTATTTCCAGCATGCATGCACTTTAAACTGTGAGTAAAAGAAATAAAGCATACTACTATAAACTACAAATCATGACTCTTCCCCAAAAAGTGAAATAATCAAAATAGCATGCTTGTACAATATAAATTAGAGAAAACAATGTTGTTTATGCCACATTGGTATATTAATGAGATAATTGCATAAAAATGCACAGTGCAATGATGTATTCGGTTTTGCAAGTTTAAAAAAATCCTAAAACTGTAATTGGGCACAAAACGTATACAGTAATTTCAGATAGAAGTAAATGAATCAGTGAATTACTGTGAATTTCACTGAATTACTGAAAGTTAATTGATATAAAAAAAAGACAAGTATTTATTTTATAACAGAATATAACTAATGAAAACGGTTACAAATATTGTGTTCACATTCATTTCTAAGTAATTCATCAGCATAATATATACCTTTCAGGATATCTGGGCCTATCCTTGACTCAGTTTGTTATATTATGTATAATCATGTTCATCTTAACTTTATTTTCTCATTTATATTAATAAAGGGAGAGAAGTTAGTTGTCTCTCACTGATTCATAGGCCTATCTTAGTATTTCATACATATAGAATTAAAGTTTATACTAAAATGAAGGTTTTGTGCAGTATGTGAGAATGTAGTTATTATTACTGATGGCTATTACTGAGCTGAAGGAATCCAGTTTTCAGAAACAAGAACTGCAACATGCAGTGTTAGACGTCCATTGGGGTAAAAATCATGCTGTCCTGTGTTCACACTATGACAATTTTCAGTGGAGTTGAAGAAGCAGTCTGGGAAGTTAATGACAGGGTTTGCATGTTTTTAACCAAATTGACATGGTTTAAAAAATATTACGTGGCTTTTAAGACACATTAATGTAAATAAAGCCAGAATGTAAATGCACTGACTGTGATATAGAGAACAATTTCTGCTGTAAGATATAACGCAAAGTTTGAGGAAAGGGAAGCCGGTTATGGAGCATGTAAGGTCTGTAAATCAGAAATGCATGTGAATTTATGGTTCCAAAAGCATGAAAAGGGAGAAGAAGACTTGTCTACCATTTCTCATTCCTCAGTTTTTTGAATGGGAGACACAATCAAGTTAGAAATTTAGTTGAAACCTGTTAACCCTCATTAATGACCTTAGTGCACTTTGCTAACAAATCATCATAAATCAAATGTAATAATCTCTTGACTTATCTTTATTTTATTATTAATGATGTTCTTAACCCTGTTACAGACTCTGAGATAGAAGACCTGTTCGGGGTGTACCCCGGCTCTCACCTGAAGTCAGCTGAGATTGGCTCCAGGTAGGTTCTTCCCTATATCAGCTGTCCTAAGTGGCTACGATTAAAATGTGCACTATGGCTATTATTAGCTTTAGTTTTGATGCCAGGGCCTCGGTTACAAGTAATTAGGCTTTGTGACACTTTAATACGATATACAGTGATGTGCATTATATCATTCAATTGTTCATTTGCCGAGTTGCTTAATCCTACTATGGCGAGAGGGAAACCGGAGCCTATCTCAGCCGACTCTGGCCGAAGGCAAGGTACACCCTGAACAGCTCGCCGGCCAACATCGAGGGGCAATTTCAATGAGCCAGTCAGCTTATTGTGCATGTCTTTGGACTGTGAGAGGAAACCAGAGCTCCCAGAGAAAACACACACAAAACCGAAACTCCTACGCCACCTTGCCGCTAATGTATATCATGCATCATAAAAATACTCAGTGAAATCCTTTTGCCATATTACCCACCTCTACTACTAAATACATAAGAAATGTCTGTCTTACCCAGAATATAAGACCTTCATATACCTGTACGAACATCACTTTTAAGTTATATCATATCATTTAGTTGGTAAGTAAGAAATTTTCAAACACAGCAGATCCATTTTAATCATCTTTTTCTTATTTTTTTCCCCTTGTAGCACACAAACATCTCTACAGAGCAAACATCCGAACCAGCTTCTTTAATGAAGTTAAAGTTTCCACCCCTGTGTGGTTTTTCCCTACTGCATTTTGGGATATCTGGGGAATCAAACACTTCCACTGGGAATCTCGCTCCGTGACTCCAGGCTGCAGTTTTTTCCCAATAAACACTAATCGCTTGTAGCTGATAAAATTACACGCAAAGCGCTTAATTTAGCATTTCCTCCACCTCACATCCGGTACTTAAGAGGGATAAAATCTGCAATTACTGTGTGTGGAGACACTGCAGGCCCATTAGAGTAAAATGAGTGTGTGCTTGCATGTGTGTGTGTGTGTGTGTGTGTGTGTGTGTAGCACTTTAAAGTTTTTAAGGGATCTGCATGACTGTTTTGAAGTTTCTCCAGCTCAGTGCGTGCTGGCGGAGCCATGCTAGTCCAGTAAATATATGCGATCATCAAAAACACACATTCTGTTTTGTTTTTTAAGTGTTGTGACATCAGAAACTCAAAATTCTTTTAAAAAAAAATCTCAATGTGACAAATAAGGGTTGAACCACAGCACAATAACCACCATAAATGACTAATTCAGGCTTTGTTTGACTTTCTAAACTCCGGCTTTAATCGGGAGAAGGAGGCTGTGGACAGCAGTGACAAAGGGCCTTTGTCGTCCTCGCGCCGAGCTGTCTTAACCCTTTTCATACGCAAGTCCCTTCATTCGGACATGAAAAGAGTGCGCGGATATCAAAGACTGCTGCTGGGAACTGTTTGCTCTCGGTAGTTTAGTAAAAACGGGAATGATTCAGCGTCCAAGGACACATGGCTCCGATTAAAGTGTGCGTTGATGTGAGTGTGTGTGTGTGTGTGTGTGTGTGTGTGTGTGTGTGTGTGTGTGTGTGTGTGTGTGTGTGTGTGTCCCACACACCCCCCCCATATGTATAC
>JBCNYH010000005.1:5885283-5898393 GCA_039654325.1 Tandanus tandanus
GTGTGTGTGTGTGTGTGTGTGTGTGAGAGAGAGAGAGAGAGAGAGAGAGAGAGAGAGAGAGAGAGAGAGAGCTCTCATTGCTCTCGTACTGACGTCAATATGCGCCATTTCTATCAAGTCGACCTAAAACTCGTGATGGGGGCGTCTCATTTCTTTAAATCTGCTACCTCGTTTTATTTCCTTGCCTTATCACCTGTACCTTCCTCCATTCCAGTATTCTCCCTCTGAAGAAAGAAAGGCAAGGAAGCATGAACAGCAGGAATGAAGCCTATAAATTCACAGAATGCAAAACAATATAACAATAATGAAGCTGCATATACTACAGCAGTCCATTCTATTATTTTTGTTTATTTAATTGCATTATAAATCTATACAAAAATCGTGATTAATAAACAAACAATACAATTCAATATAGAGGGAAATAAAATAATTTAACCTACAAACAGACTATGCACAATCCAACAACTTACTAACACCAGGGGGAGCTCAAGCAAAATTAAACAAATGTTACAGTAACTAAACATCCAACAGATTGTGCACAAAATGTCAAAGCTGCAGCACATGTCCCAGGATTTGGTATCCTTCCTATTAGGGCAAGTAGACGAAATAAAATGGGGTGGTACAAGTCCCTAATATATAGTAAAAACAAATAAAAATAAATAAATAATTGTACCAGATCTCTCTCATATGGATAAATACATTGTAACAAGCCAAGTTTTTAATCATAGTATTTATTATTTGAGTGTTCCCTGGAGCTGTGCTGTATCTATACATTTACACTACACAATACACAAAATACACACACACACATAGTAAACTATACACTAAATATACACAATACAGTATCCTGATGTCACACAATACAATAGTAAAGCAAGAAAAAGACTTAGATGTATGATATACAGGATCTTTCTTACCCTCGAATATTTGTCTGTGTTCATATGCCATTCATTTACTGAACCTGCTGAATGTTGCAATGGTTGCTATCTCAGCTGACTATGGGCAAAAGCAAGATACATCCTAAACAGCTTGCAAGTACACTGCAAGGCCATCACACACACACACACACACACACACACACACACACACACACACACACACACACACACACACACACATAACCAGTCACACTCACACGCACACCTAGGGATGATTGGGATCAACTTATTAGCCTAATGTGCATGCCTTTGGACTGAAAAGAAACTAGAGTACCCAGAAGAAAGACCCACACAAGCACTGGAAAAACATGCAAACTCCACTGTGAAACAGCCTCATGGAGCCTGGGACTCAAACCCAGGACCTTCTTGCTGTGAGGCAGACGACGTGCTAACCACTACACCGCTGCTGACTTTCAGGTGTGTGTTACTGAATAGGTCTGGCCTTGTACGTGCGTATAGGATTGTGAGAACTCTGAGGATCCCTAAACAACATCTTTGAAAACTCTGAAGGAACAGACAGCTTCAGGATTAACGCCATGAAAACCTGAAAAAAAAAAAAGTTTCTGTCTGATTTTTAAATGAGTGAGTGAGTGAGTACTTGAAGCCAGTAGAGGGCTCTCTCTCTCTCTCTCTCTCTCTCTCTCTCACACACACACACACACACAAACACACGTGCATGGTTAACTGATAATGCTGGGAGCAGCCATGTTTATTTGATGTCACTTACGAAACTCAAAGTTGACGGGATCATCCTGAATCCCTGAGTAGGAATCATGAGATGAGGGGCATTTTCTTTGTTTTTCTTTCCCAGAAGGTCAGAAATGACAAGTTAAGAACTTTAGCACTATTTCCATTTTACCTGTCATTCACAGCCTGCTGCATGAGTCCAATATAAAAGAGAGAGAGAGAGAGAGAGAGGCAGAGTACTTTATTGATCCCTGAGGAGACTGTGTTGTTGCAGGAGCATAATTAGCCAATAAACAACAAATTACAAGAAAACAGACAATGCACAGAGAACACATAATGACCATGAGGCAGTAATGCTGTATGATACACTGTGGCAGAATGTAAAAACTGTAGTGTAGCACAGCTAACACTGGATGGATGGGTTGTACGATCTGAGATCTGGTATGAAAAACCTCCAAAACTATTCTTTGCTAGAATGTGGTGGGATCAGACTGAAGCTGAAAGTGCTTTGTGTATGATCAGGTGCACATGGAGGGTGTAAGGAACAATGGGCCTGTAAGCAAGGCTCTCCATGAACATTATGTGCAACTTTTTTTTTTTTGGCTGGGCAGTGTATCTCCCCTTTATTCACTTGGCAGTCCCTATACTTATAAAGGAAGAATTATTAATACTATGTAATATTTTCATTATAGGCAAACTGATAAGATATAAGAATAAAACACTGGTCTGGAGTTATCGGAAACTAATCAACAGTGGGGAGGGTGTGATGAGATCCTTAATTAAATTGAGAGGTTAATTGAAAAGAAGTTAATCTCCAGGCACCATTTTGCTTTTCTTTTCTATCCTCCAATCCTCTCCCTTTTTTCTCTATCCCTCCATCATTTTCTCACTCGCCCTCTCTTTCCTCAATGCCCCTGTGCCTGCTCTCTCTCTCTCTCTCTCTCTCTCTCGCTCTCTCTCTCAGCGCATGCAGTCTGGATTTTTGCATTAAGCCGTTCGTCATCAACATTATAATGATCACCGCCACCATCATAATCACGGTCACTATGTAGATGTTTAGTGTAATAACGGAGTGAAGGTGCTTTCAGACATCAGAATGGAAATGTGCATCCTGCGCGTGCTGATGTAAAAACCTATGTTCGATCATATAAATAGAGGCACGTGCAGACAGAGCTTTAATGCAGAATGCAATCGGTAGAAGAAAAAAACCTACACAGACAGACAGAAGACGTCCACGGCTCTTGATTCCAGTGAGGCTGCAGTGACCGGAGGCTTTAACACAGTCGGCAATATGCACAAGCATTAAACTGGGAATTTTTACCGACAGCACGAGGAAATCTCCCTGCATGGTGAGTGTGTTGCTTCTGCATCATTCTCCTTATTTCCACAATCTTCCATGCAGGTATATGATCATAAAGTTATTAATTATTCATGAGGAGTATCACGAGATGATGCAAGTGTTCATGCACTTAGGCTTGTGTAGATAAGAAATTAAACCAATAGGCTGTATATTTATAATCACCTTAACATTACCTTAATACACTGATTTAAATCAGAGATCTGGAGTTTGATAGTTTTATTAGGATTAATGCTCCTGTGTTGCACTGAGATTAGAGTAGAATTAATGCAGCTGGTGCAGAATAGCCATAATGCAGTTCCACTGGCATGGATATTGCTATATCCATATAATAATAATAATAATAATGTTAGTGTAACTATTACATTTATCCTTATTACAATCCAACATTGTGATTGTTTTTTTTATCAGTTTAGCAAATAAGCTAATGCAAATAAATTAAGCAATGCTGATGCTAATTGGTTGCAGCAACAGTTTCAATAGCTAACTTTACTGTCTTTTGTTTTACAGTATAATTATTACTTGCAGTTGAAGAATAATAAATATGGCCCTTTTTAAAATTATATTATTTCAAATGTTGAACTGCTACCAGGGTCATAGGAAGGATGGAGTCTATTTCAGCTGACTCTAGGTGAAGGTGGGGTACACCCAGAACAGCTCCCCAGTCCATTTCAGGGACAAAAGACAAAAACACAACCACTCACACTTAGGGGCAGTTTGTAACACCCACTTAGCCTAGCATATATTTGCACTGTGGGAGGAAACCGGAGTATCTGGAGGAAACACAGGGAATTCTGGTTCTGGAATTCTGGAAAAATGGTTTTTATAACATTATCATCATCATATTTTGTTCAACATCCCATTTATTTATAATGACATATTTTTATCATTGTAGCATATGTGCTAGGTAAAGCTATGCTGGCTACAGCTACAAATATTTCCATAATGGACACTGTTTTCTTTTTGTTTTACAGTAAAGGTGTTCATTGGTATAAATTAAGATTGTTATATAACAGCCTTTATATTTCGGGGCATTCAGTAGAACAAATCTTAGCACTAGTAATCTAAGCTACGGCTGAAATGTAATGATTGTCATAAAAATAATGCTACTATATGGAGAATAATAGTGAATATATAGACAGTGAGGATATATACCGTAAGTACTTCCTATTATTATTATTATTATTATTATTAATGGTCTGTCTAACAGATCAGGGAGTTGATCTTGGTCATAATCTGAGAAACCTATATGACTAAAAATGTTTGTGCGTCCAGAGTCTGTCTAAACTTTTAATATTTCCATCTTCATAGGTCCACTACATGGCCATGTAAAGAAGCAGAAAGTCATTTTACCTGCAAATACAAGCTGTAAAATACAAGTTGCAAAAAGATCAAATTTGACACATTCTATTAAATTGTGTTTAAAAAAACATGACTAAAAATGGCCATGGCTTCCTCAGTTACTATAGTTAAGAGTGTCATATTTCGAGAAGGTTTTTGGAGGCCATTTTAATAATCGGGGGACGCAGCTGTCAGTAAGTAGCTCAAACCCCCCCACCACCCTGGGGAGACTACACTCAGACTCACATCAATAATCCTCACATTGATCAAATTCATCCAAGTACCCACATCTTAAGAAACTAACACACTTCAAATCAACATGGATATTCGGAATAAAGTATAACAAAAAACAACTAAAACGAAATAGTTTTCAAATGATATTGCACATTATTGAAGGACAAAAAGAAAAAAAAAAACACCAACACCTATTATTAGCCATGTGAAAAGGTAATTGCCCCTTTAATCACATCAAATTCAACTGATAAAGGGTTAAATTAGACTGACCCAAGATTGGTTGCTGCCAGTCCAGTTGTATCAAGGCATCATTTAAAACATAACCATTCCACCAATCAAAATTTCTCCAAAAGGTCTCAAACAGCATACCTCATGTGCTCAATCACAAGAAATTCAAGTGGACCTGAGCACGAATGTTCTTATATCAATTAGGAAATGGTGACAAATCTCTAAATCTCAAGGATTTCAGTGAACCTCTATAAGAGCCATCATCTCCAAATGGAGAAACCGTGGAATAGTAGTAAATCTGTCCAGGAGTGGTCTGCCTGGACAACTCTACTGCAAGAGCTTACAGAAAACCCATCTGAGAAGTCACAGAAAAACCCAGAACAACATGTAAGGAGCTGCAGATCTCTCTCAGCATGATTAGAAAGACACGGCAGAAATGGTATTCATGGGAGAGTGTTAAGGCAAAAACCACAGCTAAGCAAGAGGAACAGAAAGACTTGTCTAACATCTGCCAAAAACATCTTGATCTGAATCTTATTGAAATGTTGGGGTAGGATGAAAACCCTGAAGTAAAACTTTGTAGAAAATTGTGTGCCAGAATTTCTCCAGCGCTGCCAAAGACCAATTTCCTGCAGCTGGAGGCGTTTGATTACAGTTGTTGGTGCTGAGGGTGGCACAACCAAGCACTGAGTTGAGAGCATAATTACTTTTTCACATGGGTGATGTGTTCATGAGTTTTGTCTTTCAATAAATCCCAATATATTTTTTAACTGTGTACTTTGTTTACTCAGGTTATCTTTTGTATTATACTAAATTTGTTCAGAGGTCAGGAACACCCAAGTTTCATGGCAAAAAAATACAGGAAATTGGAAAGGAAGCAAATACTTTGGAATAGCACTGTAGATTAACCCACAGGAACATACTTGCTTATTGCATGAGCATAAATGTGTGCATGGTGACTGTATTAGGATAAGGTAAGATAGAAAGTTTATTAATTCCCACACATCAGAATAGACGGGAAAAAAATAGTCATTCTATAGAACGTCTAACCCCCTCAGCCAGGACGCCTCAAGCGCACAGAGGACAAAAGCCATCCCCCATATGGACAGTTTCAGACAATCAGCATTTTATTAGCCACGCTACACACGGATTTAGGTCATAGGGAGTGACTACGAAAAAGTTCAGAAAGCTGGCCTGTGCATGAGCCGAGCAATGGCCCTGACAAAGTTAGTCATGCTGCCCACGAAAATCCAAGGTCATGGGTCAAGGTCACATATATAAATTAGCTACCCCACACACAGGTTTAGGTTATAGGGAGTGCCTATGCAAAATTTCAGAAAGCTATCATGCATATGAGCCGAGCAATGGCCCGGAAAAAACTTTATATTTTCAAGGTCACTGTGCCAAGGTCAAAGGTCACATATGCAAAAACAGGTCTATATACACAGTACTTTTGTAGGTGTATGAACTATATATCCAGCAAAAATTATATGTACATTAAACGATTGTATCACAACTTTTACCTAAACTGACTTGCCCAAAATGTGGGTAAATATGCAATGAATGTCTAAAATACTAAGCTATGTTAGTTAAATAGCCTTTCAACTTGCAAAATAAAATAAAAAATTATATTTAAGCCTGACATGGAGTGGATGGTAATCGCTTGCAACAAGGCCTTTTTAAAATCTTATTGGGTTGAACAGTTTCAACTACAAACCTAATTCACCTATACTATCCTTTATAAACCAAACTTTCATCTATACGATCTTCTTTGATAGCCACATTGATGTTACTTATGCCATTTTCTTCAGTCATGACACCACCCCTTTAATTTATGTTCATTTGGCCAGACTTTGGTCAGTATGCAAATCACAGCCATGACTAAGTATTGCCACTATTAGGCATCAGATGATAAATTTAAAAGACCTCTGGCTGCTCCTTGATGGCAGCTTTAATTTTTTTCACCCATCATTAGAGATGTCAATTTCATAACTAGATGCCAGCTGAAGTAGGTCTTTAAAGAAACTGTCAAGCAACTCTTTACTCTGCTGTTTAAGAAAACCTTGAAGCATTGCCAGTATTTCAGTAATTAAATCTGCAGCTTTCACTGACTGAAATTATTCAATTATTCATTATTTTCACTCATAGCAATGAAAACACAAATGAGGCGCTACAAATATTACAAAAACAACCACTGCTGCTTATTTACAAAACACTAAATGACATCACACAAGCTTTTGGCAGATGCCCTGATCCAGAGTGACTTACATTCATAAATTTTTTATGCAGCAAGCAATTTGAGAGTTAGGGACCTTTCTCAATGACCCAACAATGCCAGCTTGGAGGTATTGGGGCTTGAACAACTGATCTTCCGATCAATAACCCAGAGCGTTAACCACTGAGCCACCACTGTCCACAGCACCTCTCACACAGCAAATATAAAGAGGCAGAACTACACAAAATGGCTGCACACCCATACACTAATGTAGGCCTAGATTGTACCCTTCAAGACAGCCAAGCAGCACACAAGAAATTATCTGCCCCCACAAAAACGCAATGGAACCTGCTAGTTATCCTCAATAATCCCAACAGGACACGAGCGGTCTCTAAAACTAAACCACAAAACACACATTCAGAATAGTAAACCCAACACAAGTGTCTAATAAACAGCTCAAAAAGCTCTCCCAACTTCGTGTAAATGCTTTAAAAAATAAATAAATAAAATAAAACTGTAGCACTCCACAAACTAACAAATAACTAAACCTACAAGATCATAAATGTAGGGGAAAATAAATAAAGAACTAAATTCTACCAAAAATACAGACAAGCCCCAATCATGCTACAACCCTGGTTTAGAAGGGAAGAAACACAATGAGAACATAAACTTAAGTTATAAAGATTCTTATTAAACAATATAAAGCAAAAGGGTAGATAGAGCAACCTGCAGCTCTTGCTGCCAGATAAGCAGCAGCAGAGTAAGGGGGGGGAAGTGGCGTGTGGCCGGGGCTTAAATGGATTTTGACACCTGCAGGTAATCACAGGCGATTACAGGCAAGTCCCAAGGCAAAAAAACCCTGCTCTGTTTGTATTTATGTATGTGTATATGTGCATAAACGTAGCTTCATTTCACATTGGAAAGAAATTAAAAATGAAAATTAAAAAAACAACAACATTTATCTAAAGGAATTTGCCCAGGAAAGTGTCCCTATACGTCCCTGTGACTGCAATGAACATGCTTCTAGTAATACTTCTAACTGGCTACTCAATAAATAATGTTTTCTAAAAGAATGAGATTAAAGTGCTGTATGTGTTTCTATAGAAATGGGCTGATGGATTTCAGTTGGTATTTTTGATTTCTGATTATAAAAATGGTTGTATTGTTTCACTACATCTGAAATGCTAATGACATGTAAAAGCTAATTTGATCAACCTTTGTTTGTGTGTTAATGTGCAGACTAGGTTCAGCAGTCACACTGTGACTTGGCCTGAGGGACAGAATTAATCCCTGCATCACTGTAGAGCGCTGTGTATCATGGGAACAACACTGTCCGTGTCACCAGGCTACCGTAAGGCAGCGCTGTGTGACGAGGCTGCGCAGAACAGCAGGAACACCAAGCGCTCGTCAGTCATTGGCGTGTTACCATGGAAACGCATTGTCGCTGTTTCAGCGAGACGGAAAGGGTCGAAGAAGCTTCCTGCAGGAGGAGGGGGTCAGGAGGAGAGCACCGTAAGGGTTAGTGTTAGCTTTGAGGGCAACCTAAACCTTAAGAAGTCTCGGTCCTATGCTAACCTGTCAGTGTTCGCACAAGAGGGAGGGCTAAATGTATCGAATTCCAAAACCACCAGTGACATTGCTGTGAGTGCTGCCCTAGAAGATCAGGAACAGGATGGGTCAGAAAGCTCCAGATCATCGAAGCGGATTTTGGTACAGGCATCAACCAGTGAGCTGTTGCACAGTCTGGGTGAATTCCTGTGTCGTCGTTGTTACAGACTTAAGCGCCTATCACCAGGGGACCCAGCACTGTGGCTACGTGGCGTCGACCGTGCTCTCTTGCTGCAAGGTTGGCAGGAGCAGGCCTTTATCTCGCCGCCAAGTGTGGTCTTTCTCTACATGCTGTGCCGTGCAGTGGTCTCGGCTGAGGTGGGGAGTGAACGCGAGCTGCGCCTAGAACTCCTCACCTGCCTATATTTGAGCTATTCTTACATGGGCAGCGAAATCTCATACCCCCTCAAGCCCTTTCTTCTGCAGCAGGACAGGGAAACGTTTTGGGATAGGTGTCTGCAGATCATCCACTGCACAAGTGCTAACATGCTAAAGCTAAATGCTGACCCACGCTACTTCACACAGGTCTTTGCTGACCTGAAGAGTGAGAGTCAGAGAGGGGAAGGAGAGAGAGTACCTCTTGATCGATAAACACCATGCTGTGTGTATGTGTGTATGAAGCTGAAAACATTAGATATTCTCTGAAGCTGCCAGCATTGTTTAATACCAGATTCATCTCTAGAGAACTTTTTCCGTCTTTCCTTGACACCTCTCAGCACACAGGCAACTTTACAGAAATACTTAGTGAAGTATTATTATGGTTATTATTGATAAAACTGTGTTTTAAAGGGAAGATATTATGTTTTTTCCAATTTTTTGACCCGTACATATTGTTACAGTGTTAGTCAATACCAGAGTGTCATATAATGAGGTTAGTGCATGTTTAAGTTGTCCCTCTGGACTGTTTGAACTGGCCGTTAAACACAGGGTTTCTGCTGATTTTTTTGAAGGAGGTGGGTGGTGGGGGCACACTAATGCGACACAGCGTGCTGGGCTTTCTGATTAGCTGACCAACACATGCACAGCAGTATCTCCACTCATCCTGGTAACTGCCTCCCAGCACACTCCCAGAGTGTGGGGCTTTCAGGTGACCAACCAGAGCACAGAAGGCACAGAGAGAGCAATGACCATAAATGCGATGTGGAAGCCAAACAGGCCGTCCAGCACGCATTCAAAATCAGCTTTTCATTTTGACGCGAAGAAGCAGCTTCTTGAAGAACTGTGGAGTTTTTTGGATTAGGAATCGTGCTTTGGTGCTCCACTGGTTTCCAAAATGAAAAACAGAGGTCTGAAAAGGGGTATAATATCTGACCTTTAACTGTGTTTATTTAACATATGTCACAATCAAAGCACTTTCAAAGTCATTTTGTTAATGATTTATTTGTAGTATTGATTAGTAAATGGTTATGGTCCTGAAAGGACAAAAATAAACTGCTACAGTATTTTACTGCATAAATACTTGCATAAATGATAGTTTTATATTTTTATACCATTCAGGTCAACCGTGTCTATTTCATTGGATGATTTAATTGAAGTGTCATTAAAGTGTCATTATTTTGCACAGCTGTGTGTGTGTTTGTTTCTAAATATGAATCACAATTGGAATCATCAACGAACCCCAAACCTGAATTTGAATCACAGACTCACTCACTCAGTCATTCACTCATTTGCTGAACCGCCCGTTGCAGGGAGGCTGGAGCCTAGGTGGGGTACACCCTCAGCAGCTCGTCAGACCATCACAAGGCAACACACACACACACACACACACACACACACAATCATTCACACTTACATCCACACCTATAGACAATTTGGAACAGCGGGTTAGCCTAATGTGCATGTCTTTCTACTCTGGGAGGAATCCAAATTACCCAGAGGAAACCCACACAGGCGGGATGGGGGATGGTGTGTGTGTCTTGGTGCATGTAAACTCAACACAGAAACGGCTGAGGCAGGATTGCTGTGAGGCGGACGTGCTAACCACTACGCCACTGTGCCACCCACTATCACAAACTAATTTAAACAAATTAGTGTTAGCCATTATAGGGCACTCCCATAATCACAATATCTAATACACACAAATTATTGCACACATAACAACACATATACACAACAACACAGGCTCTCCGCTGCCTAAGTGGTTTTCCAGGCCTTGATGAGAGATGTTCAATGGGACATCATACACCTGTGCCTTTACCTATCTAGATAATATCTGACTCTTTTCTTGCGATCCCCAGGAACGCAACCGACATGTTTGTCAGGGTCTGTAAGGCCTGTTAGAGGACAAACTGGGTGAATAAACATCAATTTATCAATCAAATGTCAAAACCAAGAAGCGTGAATTTCATATCCCTTTGGTCATCTTCCTTGTACATTACTGAAGGAGGCGAAGTTAGAGTCAATCCCACCAAAGTCAGAGTAGTAGCTGAATGGCTTACATTCACTTTTCACAAACACCTGCAGTGGTTCCTGTGGTTCATAAACATTTACTGCAGGCTCATTCAAGATTACAGTCAGGTGGCCTCCCTCATGCAGCTTACCTCCACACACTTCCCTTTCAGTTGGACTCCCGAGGCTGATGTCGCATACACTGAATTAAAGAGACAGTTCTCCATTTCTCCTCTGTTGGTAGATTTTACATTATGGAAATCTGATTAGGAGCTATTCCCATCAGGCATTATAGGCAATATTTTTGGACTGATTTAAGTTTTGAGTCACCTGCCACCTGGTTAATAAGAGGAAAATAGCAAGACTGCTTCTAATCGGTCAGGAAGGGTACAGTAACGGAAATAACCACTTTATAGCTGTGATGAGAAGAAAAGCATCTCAGAACACACAACAGAATAAACCTTAAAGCTCCTAGACACGATTT
This sequence comes from Tandanus tandanus, assembly GCA_039654325.1. Lineage (NCBI taxonomy): Eukaryota > Metazoa > Chordata > Actinopteri > Siluriformes > Plotosidae > Tandanus > Tandanus tandanus. The sequence goes on from JBCNYH010000005.1 coordinate 5,896,764, forward strand.
CCATCAGTGAAGGACAGGAATAATAATATTAAACAAAAAATAGTCTGAAGACTGAAAAAATAGAGCCTGGTCTTATTAATCTTCTGTAATATGCAGATGGTACAGTATGTTTAGAATTTGGCACAAACAACTACACCATAGATCCATCCTGCCTCATGCAATGGTGTGGGGAACACTTTCATAGGACACAGTGCACCCCTAAATGCCAGTCACACACCTCAACACCATAACATTGTTGCTGACCCTGTCCTTACCTTTATGGGCACAGTTTACCCATCAGTACATAATGGCCAATTCCAGCATACCACACAGCACCAGCTTGACTGTGCAGCTGACAAATCTGCACTCAGAGCAAAAGGTCCTTGGTTTGAGTCCCAGGCTTGGCTAGGGCGCTTCTGTGCGGAATTTGTATGTTCTTCCTGTGCTTGCATGGGTTTCCTCCGGGTACTTTGGTTTCCTCTCTCAGTCCGAGAAAATGAACATTGGGCGAATTGGCTATTTCAAATTGCCCCTAGATCCTGGTGGTAGGGTGCTCCAGTGCAGCTAACTGGGTTATTAAAGGCCAGCCATGTTTCTCACGGTCTATGATGAGAGGCATGTAAAAGAACCATTGTTGATTTTCGTCAAGAGTGTTTCGCGTGTCAGCGTGTTTCTGCCCTGCAATGGCCTGGCAAGCTGTCCAGGGTGTACTCTGCCCTTGGTCAGAGTCGGCTGATATGGGCGCCAGCCTCCCCGTGACCCTAATTAGGATTAAGCGGTTCACAAAATGAATGAATGAATGAATTGCTCCTAGATGTGATTGTAAGAGTGGATAGTCGTGTGCCGTGTTCTGGCAAATTGTTCAGGGTGTAGTTTACATGAGGGTAGTCTGGAGTTGGCTGGGATGGGCTCCAGCCTACCTGCAGCCCTAAATAAGGATAAGGATGGTACCAAAAGTGAAATAATACAATCAGAAATTTCAGGAGCTCTGACCAATTACTTCAGCAAGTGTTACCCCCTAGTATCCATTAGGTGGAGCCAGATAGACAGTCTTGGTGGGTCTTTATTACAAGAAAAGTGGTCCTTTATTCCAAAATTCTCAGACTACACAGTACAGAAGTCATAAATATTGTGTTGAATTTGCACAATGCTTTGCAGCAGTTCAGTGTCCAAATAATAGTGCTAGACACTTTGAAAGAAATGCAGCAACCTGCACCGTGAGGCAGTTGAAGTATAAGTGCCTTGTCTTACATTGAGGCGTGGCTGTTAGCACACCTGCCTCACAGCAAGCAGTCCTTGGGTTTAAGTCCTAAGATTGTTTCTGTGTGGAGTCTGCATGTTCTTCATGTGCCCGTGCAGGTTTCCTTTGGATACTCTGGTTTTCTCCAACAGTCCAGAGACATGCATATTAGGCTAACTGAGCATCCTTGATTGCCCCTAGGTACACCACATCTTCGCCCGGAGTCTTCTGGGATGAGTTGGCAATAGAGGATAAAGTGATTTTAAAAAGAAATTAAATGAATGATTTCCTGCTAGTCCTTGGCATCGAACCAGCAACCCTTCATTCACAGAGCCGCTTCTCTTTGATGCCATGCCTGGCACCAACCTTGAGGCCATGCCTGGCACGAATCAAGTATTCAGTCAGTATATA